>JAMAMT010000105.1:0-88333 GCA_023630325.1 Syncephalastrum sp. PYS2702
AAAAAGAGCGTAAAGATAAGGACGCTGACAGGGATTGACGTCAGGTACCGTTCACAGCTCACAGTGGTCTACTTTGCTAGACGCCCTGCACAGGAATTGAACCCGGGTCTTTTGTGTCATGCTTACGTAATTACGGATGTACGGAATGTTATTTTTTTTTATATATAAGATATGTAAATCATAAGTACTCACAGTTGATTAGGATATACCTAGCTCTAGCATGTACCTCCCATATATGACGGTTTCTTCCTACGGTGGTTCGTGCAATACGTATATGTACACATCTGTCCGTAATATACACAATTGATACACCCAATCTCTTATACTGACGAAGCTAAACGAACACTCCTGTCATACAGAAGAGTGCATGGGTAGTGCAGGACCAGAAACATGGCGTCGAAAAGGTACACAATTCACTTATAGTAGAATTAAGGATCATACCCTACCTTGTGCTATCAAAAAAGCGGTCCACGACAGTTTAGCGTTCGTTTAGTAATATACAATCCGTCAGGTAGATGCTATTGATGCGTGAAGTTGCTATTCGCTGACGTAGTCTACGTTAACAGAAGGCTATACAAAGGACAAGTACGCGCGTATCTCGCTTTCTTTTACCATAGATTCCTCAAAACGCTTATTTTCGATCTTTTCAAGGCCCGGAGATGTGGCCACCAGGCTTATATTTGTAAAAAAAAATGTGATCCTGCTGTCCTTCGAGTTACATGTTTCATGAAATACTTTATATGAGCCAAGATCACAAATATCATCTCATTTCTCGCACTTGGGAGCTACATAACACGTCTTGCTGGAGCTGAGTGTACTGTAGAAATAGTCGTATATTGCATAGACCTCGCATGGTATAGCCACATGCCACCGACGCTTTTTCGGCTGTAGATTCACCGAGATACTCGCGGTGTGACGATTTATGTCACAGCGTTCTTCTGGAGAATCACTGCAGCTCGGCATGTTCGGTAATACGTGAAGCGAATGGAGCCTTGGTGTTTGAGTTGGTAATCTCATTCTAAGTGTCGATGAACCTGCTGTATTATGCCGTGAGTGGAAGAGAAGGAGATCTGATGCAAGCTGCTGAGTGAAGTTGCACAACTTGTTTTTATGATCATACCATTGATTTTTAGTCTATTGTGTACCTCAAACTCCTCACATATCACGTATGGTTCTTACTACCTTCATGCGTAGAGTTCGTCATGCTCGGTATATGCGCACAATAAAGTTATAGTCTGGAGCTCAAGTGCTTCCCGCACTCATACATATCGTTGATATCAATTGTTCGTTGAGACACGCAAAATCCAATTATGAAAATCATTTCCCTTTTCCCTTGTCGATTTCGGCGAATCATCGCGTCTCATAGGAGAGAATAGTTGATTCCCTGAATAGGGCAAGAGTTACATTGGGTGCCGTTACAAAAAACCACGTGCAATCCATAATAATATCGGTTGAGCAAGCCAAACTTCACACAATAAAGAAGGAAAGGATCAGTAGGTCCGTAAGTCTATTCTATGTCATAAATTCGGTGGAAATAAACGCCAGCTAGATTTATTAAGGTGATGTGCCTATCTCTCCAACTGATACGGATAACACCCCACGTAAACAGCTCTCTGTACGTATCTGTCAGTATGTTACGAATGACTGTTTCTTTTCCTAATACTTAATAAATTGTGGTCGTCAGTGATTCATGCAGGATCTTGCTTGTTCTGCGGCAATGCACATGCGTACGTATAAACTACGAAGATAATACGAGAATAATTCTTGATATAGACAGAGCTCATTCACACGCTCTCCCTACGGCGCATCTATCTAAAAATCGTGCATAATGCAGACCGAGAAGATACATTTTTGAGACTGCCGCCCATAGAAGAGAAGACATACAAACCGTCGTAAATGCGCAGAGAAATATTAAACTCTAATCTTACATATACTGTGGCCGATACTGTATCCAGACGAACGATGTGCAGATGGTATAGTAAACATGGAAGGGAAAGAACAGGAAGACCATGTCTCACAATGTTGCGTATGCTCTTTCATAGTAAGAAAAATGGGAAAGCACCATAGAGCAATCTGTTAAGCGCGCGGCTGAGCAGTCCTTCAAGCAATGATAAACTATTTCTGCCATGATAGATATCAGACTATGTGGAATTCACTATATTTTAGACGGTGGGAAGTGTACATGGAAAACAAAAATTGAGTGGCACTTAAAAAATTCCAATACGTGGAGAGCATGTTCGGGGGTTGCAAAGAAAAAGAAAACAGCAAATGAAATGTGTCATAAAATAAGGTTTCCGTCATATCCCCTTATTTCTTCATACAAGTACCAGCATGGGCATCATGCATTAAGATGGTTTAAATATAACAAGATAGTGCTATTCTCGGACAAATTGTCGATGTTTTGACCCATGGGGAGAAAAACGATACCCAGTAAGAAGATCTGAAACCATGGCAGTCCGAAAATTGACTCAGGCACATTGTAACAAAGCCACCCAAAAACCTTTCTTTTTTTTTGAAGTGCAAACCCGACAACCTCTTCATTGCACATAGGCAAACCTCGACATTCATTCAGTCCCAGTGTTTCTTTTTTTTACTCAGTTAAAAAGAAATTCGACCGAAGAAGGGATTGCCAAGTCAACAACGTATCCCCACCTCTTGAATTCATTTTCGCATTTATTCGACCCAGACACTTGCCATTCCCTCCAACATGGTGACAGCAACCCAACCCCAACCTGTTGCCGAGACGAAACCCGCGCAAGAGCAGCCGCCTGTTGAACAGCAGCAGCAACAGCAACAACAACAGCAGCAGCAGTCCGATGCGACACCCGTCGAGCAAGCCGAAAAGCCTGTCGAGAAGCAGACGGTAGCTGCACCTGCTCCGGCTGTCAACATTTGGCAGGTCCGCAAGTCGGCTACCAAGCAAAACGGCACCGAAGCCAAGGCTTCCAATGGTACAGCAAAAACACGGTTTGGTCTTCTCTTTCCTTTGCTGACAATGTCATTTAGATACAGAGTCGTGGCCTGCACCCAACGAGGCCGCCGACAATGCGGAGGATGCGACCGAATCCAAGAAAGAAAAGCTGGCTGCCCCCAAGGGTAAAATCAATGATTCATCTTAATTTAACCAAATCTAACATGTATGCTCTTTAGCCAAAGGTGGCAAAGGCCAGTGGAAGCCCTATACCCCGACCATCACGCACTCCACCCCCACCCCTAGCAGCCGTGCCCGCAATGCCCGTGGCCGCGACAAGAAGGATGCTAGAAAATCGCGTCGTGGCAGTCAGCCCACCCGCCCCGCCGAAACCACCGACAAAGCCGCCAAGAAGTCTGCGGAGGAGACCGAAGCAAACGGTGCTGCCGCACCATCTGCCGCCGCTCCTGCTGTACCTGCGACGCCCGCCGCTCACGCCCACAGCACCACTTCCTCCACCCATGGCTCCCCTTCGCAGCCGCGAGGTACTTCCTTCCGTGGCCGCGGTCGTGGCCGTGGACGCGGCGCTAGCTTCCAGGGTCGCCGCTTCGATCACGCCAACGGTGCTGGCCGGATAAGACCCTACTATGTCAACGTCGACGCCGAGACCCTCAAGGGCTACATCCTCCAGCAGATGTAAGTCGTTTCACACAGGGCATATGAATGTGTTTTGGCTTATATTTTTTTTCTCTCTCTCTCTCCCTGTGTCTGTGTGTATGTGTAGCGAGTACTACTTTAGCATCGATAACCTTTGCAAAGACATCTTTCTGCGAAGCCAGGTAAGAGGAAACATAGATGTGTGGAGATATGACCCATTGACAACATGTGATAGATGGACGCCGAGGGTTACGTCGATATCTCGCTTGTGAGCAACTTCAACCGTGTCAAGGCACTGGCCTCCGATCCTGCGCTTGTGCGGGAGTCGCTTGAGCAAAGCCAGCTTCTCGAGGTCAAGGGTGACAAGATGCGCAAGCGTGAGGGCTGGCAAACCTGGGTCCTGCCTGCCAGACAAACCACGGCTGCTGAGGCGGTGAAGCACAATTTACCCGCACACTCCTCCACGCCTGCCATCGTGCCACAACCGCTGCCCCCAAAGAAAGCCACCAATGGCACCGAGCGCCGGAAATCCCATGTCAAGACCGAGGATGACGACGATCTTTTCGAGTTTGATGAGGACTGGGCCGACGGTGCACGCCCCAACACCGTTCAGAAATACTACCTTTCCGACGACGACTCCGAATTTGACGACGATGAAGATGCCGAAGTCGACGAGGATATGATTGCACGCATCATGATTGTCACTCAGCGAAAGCGCGACCGCACCCATGCCTCGTATGATCGCAGCAAGATGAACGACGATATCCTGGACATGATCAACGAGGGTCTGTATCAATACGAGTCGGGCCTCCAAGTCAACGGTAACGGAAACGGTAACCGTAAGGTCGGCACTCTCGACCCGGAACACTTTGCGCAGCTGAGTGCGAGCACCAAGCAGCGTGAGGAACACAAGCCGAGCAACGCGCAGCCCATCAAGGGAGCACCCCGCTTCTACCCCGTCCGCCCCGAGTCGCTGCCCAGCAGCGCCTTCTTTGGCACCACGCCTTCCCAAAAGGGCAAGAAGGAGCACGACGACGGTCACGTCGGCTGGGTTCTCAGCGAGGAAGCCTACCACTACAACCCCAACGACCTGCTCTCGAGCAGTTACAGCAAATCTCCAGCTATGAACGAGCTCTCGACTTCGGTAGACATGGCTCACTCGTTCCCTCACTTTGAGCATCCTAGCCATGAGCTTCTTCGCGAGAACGGCTTTGTCCAGCACAAGTACTACAAGTACCACGCCAAGGCGTTGCGGGAGCGCAAGCGTCTCGGTGTTGGTCAGTCCCAGGAGATGAACACACTCTTCCGCTTCTGGTCTCATTTCTTGCGGGACCACTTGAACAAGCGCATGTACAACGAATTTAAGAAGCTTGCTGTTGAGGATGCCAACCAAAATTACCGATATGGCCTCGAATGCCTCTTCCGCCTGTACTCGTATGGCCTCGAGAAGCGTTTCCGCAAAGAGGTCTTTGAGGACTTCCAAGATCTCACCCTCACTGACTACCAGAATGGCCATCTCTATGGTCTCGAGAAGTTCTGGGCTTACCTTTACTACCGAAAGGACAAATCCAAGCGTGATCTCAAGCTCAACGCCCGCGTGAACGAACTCGTTAGCCAATATAAGTCGGTCAAGGATTTTAGAAACGCCGAGCCCCCCAAGAAAGAACTGGATTCATACAAGGTGCCCAACCATGGTGTAAGTATATGGATCTAAGGTATGGTTCTGTGTTTCTCACATGATTGTTTATAGAAGCAGGCACCCCGTGGTAGTGTGAGTGGCCCGTCCGGTGCGGCGTCGCATGCTGCCTAAGCTCTTTTTTCCTTCTCACTCTCCGGATCACTTCACTCGAACACGCGCACCACACTCGCAACACAACATACGTATACAAACACAGCATGATTCGCTCTCTCTCTCTCTCGCTTTCTCTCTCTCTATCTCTCTCTCAAGCAAAAACCCTCAAAAAAATCAACCATCCTCGCGAAAAAAAATTGTAATATCTTCTTTGTCTTTCATGTATTTTGTCAAAAAAAAACCTTATTCCGTGTCTTTTTCTTTTTAGCTTTTCCCCCTTCCTTCTCAAATAGACATCTTTTTTTTTTCTTTGTTTGAATTCTGTGGATTTATGTCGGAAAGCGTCAAGATAGGATCTGAACCGATCTATCTAGCACGCGATTAAGTCGGTTCAATTCCCCCCGAAGACTTTCGCTTGCGAACTAGTCAGTAGCTCGCTTAGGCACGATTTCGTTTTGCAAGGAGATACAAGAGGAAAGAAATTACAAACAAGGCTACGACGAGCAAAGTCCGTAAAGAGTGATCTACTGAAGAAATAGTGAAACACGATAAATGCAGCCAAGGAAAAAAAAGTGGCAGCGAAGTAGCGGTCATTTTTCTAAGGCAAGTTTTGATAGATTCAGTAGTAGTGCACTCGTGGTAAACCTTTCCATAAGGACGTGTGCATGAGGCAGTGCTCTCCTTCGCTCGTCCTCTAGTCTTCACATTTTACAGTATTGGGTCAAGGAATAGACTAAAGAAAGTAATGCAATGCATACTTGTACACCTACTTCATTCCAACCGACAGATTTCCGACTATGACTCTACCACACGAGTAAACGTGACCAGCACAAAAATCAATGATTGGTCCAATTCACAGAACGTGCTTTTATATCACCTAAATTCCATCAGACAAAAAGGGAAGTTACAAGGCGACAACGAGAAGGCACCTCCATAAGACTTTTTTATATAAAAAAGGGTGTTCATGTTTCTACATGGTGAATCAGTTCAAGTTTAAAGAGGATGCGTTATGTCAAAGTGGATTTGTGCCTCTTTATGGGTTCTCTTCTGTTTGTCATTTAGTATTTGGACAAGGTGTCTGTGCGCCGCTACTGAATGTTAAGGATGATCTGCGATGGAAATTCTTCGCTGTAGCACGTGTGCGTGACATTCATCATTTTCATCGCAAGCTCAATGACGTGTATTGCGTAGTGCTTGTCGTTCGGAAAAGATATGAACGTTCGAAAATGGTCTATTTGTTTGTCAATCTGCTACGCATGACAACTAATAATGCATGCAGACGTCCAAGTAAAATAAGGTTACCGGAAGATGATATTTCATGGAGAGATTGGAATCAGCAGAGTAAGCTATAAAAATATCGATTGGATCAAGACTGTGCCGAGCACGACCATGACGACGGAACTCCTCTTTACTGCCCAGGATTCCATTAACGGTGACACAGAGGTAGCTTACTATGAGCTGTACTAGGCGACACCTTCACCTTGATTAATGAAAGGAACACGCAGCGGAATTTGGGGCCCTCGGCGGGGGAGGGGGTTTGGATGTTGTATATATGATAGGCAATCGAAGCTGCGTCTATTAACTGTTCTCTAAATAAAAGGTGCGTATAATATGACAGGTATCGCGAGAGTAAAAAGATAGCACCTGGCTGCTGGCTGTCTGTTACGGGCCCGATCATTCTGTATGAAGCAAGTACCATGAGAAATGCGTATAGTCTGCCTTCCGGTATCATTTGATGTTATTGCCGCAACGTATGGATAATAACAGCATGCTACTTTTATGTCTTAGAAATTCAAATATAATCATGACTTCGATCGAGGTCATGATCTGTATCACCCAAAAAGTAGGATGTTGCCATGGGCCCATCTTCGTCCAATTAAATTAGTTCTGGTTACAGATTTAAATGGATAGATCCGAATATAAAGTATCAACGGAGTAGGTATGAGGCAGTCCTAATAGGATACTTGACACAGACACAGATATGTTTAAGGTCCAAATCGCAATCCGTGTATGAAGGAGCGCCCCTACTAAGTGTATGCAGTTATAATACATGACGTGGAATGGCATACATGACGTAAACTAGCAAGAGCAAAACATGGAAACATACATAGCAATCCTATGCAAAGGATTCGACCAACATTGCATGCAAGGATAGTGTTCAGTCCAGCTCGGTATCATGGCAGTATTGCTCCCATAGAAGGAGAGCTCTGATTTCGTACACAAATACATCATGGAATAGCAGGAGAAGGCATGTACAGCGAAGGCAAAAACTTGGATCCGCATTGTGGGTGAAAATCGGTATAAAACTTTATGGAGGGTTCATCAAATCCCGATGTCAGTTCATGAACAAAATTGAAGCCAAAGTTTATTTCTTCTATTTTCTTTCACTTCTTTCTTCCCCATTTCAAAAACCACGCACACATTGCACTGAGAGATCCTATTGATTCGCCTTCTTCCTGAGCCTCTTCTCTCCTCTATTGTTTATATTTTATATTCTGACGCCACATGGACAAAGCCTGCCAAAACAATTTATACGCTGGTCTATTGATATATCGGTTGCAAAGAAACGTCGAGTATTTACTGCTAAACGATACCTTCACAAACAAGAAGCACTGGTTTTGTCCAAAGGGGCAGGTCATTGGTCAAGAGGATGAGATCAAGTAGGCCCAATTCACAATCCTACAGGACTTTAGACTCATTTCCATACCTGTAGATGTGCATTCCGTGAGACTTTTGAAGCAACGGGCCTGAGTCCCAAGGACCTTCGCATCGAAGAGGGCTTCAAGATTGAACTCAAGTACCTCTCTGGCACTCGGTAAGCTGTCAAACAGTATCTATATGTCTTCGTTGTATTAATGAGCATGTAGTCCCAAAAAAGTCATTTATCGCCTTGCTCAGGTTCTCGACAACCATGCGCGCGTCCTCCCGAACGCCGAAGGTGTCCACTTTCAATGGTGCACCCAGTCAGTCGCATCCGAGAAAGTCATCTTTAAGAGCATGCAGGACGTCTTCAAGTATGCTCAGTCCTTCATTGACAACAAAAGGACCAAACGCGCGAAAGACACCCGCCGCCGTTCGCAGTACCCCGCCGCAGAAAACAACCATCATCAGCATCATCCTAACCATGATCTGCCAGCGCAGCGTAAGAAGGACGAGAATCCGCTGTACAAGACGCGCCTCTGCGAGCGTTTCGAAACCGAGGGCAACTGTCCCTATGGCCCCAAATGCACATTTGCCCACGGTATCGCTGAACTGCGTGAACGCAAAGCCGATCTTCATGAAGAGAAGCCCGCAGCTCTTCCGATACCTCCGCCTGTGTTGCCTGTCACTGCCCATGCTAACAACAGCCTTGCCACCACTGCGGCCACAGCGCCAGACCAAAATGGCGGTGCGATGCTCGAAAGCAACAACCCGTTGTTCAAGACGCGCCTCTGTGAACGCTTCATGAAAGATCAGTTCTGCCAATATGGCCCCAAGTGTCATTTCGGTAAGAAAAAAGAAAAAGGTCACACGGTCTCATGTGGTGCGAATAATCGAAATGGTGATGACTATGCATAGCCCACGGCACGCACGAACTCAAGGAGCGGCCTGTCTTTAGTAACGCTAACAACAACCAGCATCATCAGAAAGAGGGCAGCCACCTCTATCACCATCAGCAGGATGGGCTGCTTAATGGCCGACACCATACAAACGGCTTAAACGGCAAGCGCCATGATGAGCCAAACAACACTTCCCAGCCGGCAACCACCACTTCCCCTGCTCTGGCATCGCCTGCGGCTCCCATGTCGCGCAAGGCGTTTCCCGAGAAAAATTGGCGCCGCTCCGATGAGAACAGTCGGTCGTGAGTATATAATACTTTCTAGCTCTTCATACTGTATGTGTGTGAATGTAACTTTATTCACATATTGTCTCAGACTGGAGGTCGATTTGGTCGCCCGTCCGCCTCAGCAAGCCAACGGTTCCAAATCCACACCCTCGCGACGTCACAATGTCTTCAACAACCATCACAACAACAATCATTCGCACCATCAGCATGCTAACCAGCATCATCAGCAGGCATCTTTGCCACTCAGGGACGCACTCAGTGATTCATCCAACGTAAGGTTGCAAAACTATCTTGACACATAGTCCACTCATCGTTATCCGACCTTCAGGGAAACAAATCCTGGATGAAAGTGGTGCACCTTTCCAAGGAGGAACAGGCAAAATTGGATGTGTAAGTTCGTTTTTATAGGAAGTATCCCGTCTGCGTAGGAGGGCTCAAATTTTGCCTCATCTTGTAGCATCCCATCAAACCATGCATCGCCAAAATCGCCTGGGAAGGCGGCTCAGGAAGAGGCGATCATTCAAGATCTCAAACACTTTTTTAACCAACAGAAACAAGAACAAGAAACCAAGAGTGATGTCAAGGAAGTGACAAAGCTCGAGATGCGTAACGATCTATCGAAGCGACAGCTCCTGTATATCCTGCTCGCGAGTCTCCTCGAAGACCATCAAGCGAGCGCCGGTCCCTTATTGAAGGCCAAGATACCGCTATTCCAAACCGTAAGCTCATGACATTATTCACTTATGCACTTATCTCACTTTAACTGCACTAGTTTGTGAAAACCATGACGGACCAACGTACACTCCTCAAAGCGTGGGAGAAGGTAGTGACACGATGCCCAAACTTGCTGGTCAAGACCATGGTGGCATTCGCAACATGGTACGAGTGTGACCTTGTTGATGAAGAAGCCTTTGTGTCTTGGTACAGTCTCTTGGAGCCTGGCACGAGCTTGGAGAGAAAGAGTTCCAAGTTCGTCGAGTGGCTCAAGACGGCTGATGCAGATGAAGAGAATGAAGAGTAGGGCTATAGTCTTCAATAGTAGTAAAAAGGGAGTGGATGTAGTAAGAGAAATACGCCGTCTAAAGGGTCATAAACTTGTGGCGTCAAATGAAAAACGAAGGGCAAGAGCCAAGTGGCCGTCTTTTGAACAAAGATCGAGAAATGAGTAAGTCTGCTATGGAACGGTGAAGCAAACATTTTTGTGAAAATTGTTGATCAAAGTCATGAATTGAGATGTTATAGACAGAGAAGCAAATACTAAATTTATGTACAGCGATGACACAAGAGGGGATATACGAAACAAGGATATGAATGGATGCGAATGTCGACTCAACCAGCGAATTCGAAGTACGAGCCACTTGCAAGGGCAACAGTGTCATTAGCATAGGCGATCGATGGCATCAAGAGGTTGGCCATCGCGCTCAGGTGCTTGCTCAGTTGTTCGTTGTTCTAGATGGCCATGTCTTCGTGGGCAGAGATAAAAAAATGACCGATGGTGAGCTAAAGCTCCTTAATCTTGCCTGTCGCCTGGGAAGCTTTCCTCCACAGTACGCTTCCGCAAGCCCGCACCCTGGCCGTGCTTAAGCACGAGGACGCCAACAGCACGATAGAGAATTGTCTTAGGATTGTTCCACGGTCAGAGTCGGCTAACGTAAAGACAGTATACGGTTGGCATACACGGGCTCGGGTCACGGGTCCGGAAGAGCGGCAAAGGGCGTACGCAGACGGTGTCGCAAATTTGCTTCTTATTTGACGAAGCTGATAGATAATGTTGAACGACGAGAGGCTCGATGTGTCTGGTGATTGCGTGATGGCCAGTGCTTCCTTCAGGCAGACTGAATCCAGATAGAGTCGAGTGCAAAGCGAGTCCGCGACCGAAGATAACTGAAACAACATATTGCTTGACCCAACGTATGGTTTCACCCTGGCGTCGAGGCGCATACTCGATGTGATCAACACATTGGAGACCTGGGTACCTATCACGAGCTTTGCGCCATCAGCATAGTGCAAGCTGGTAGGCCAAACGTCAGGATATGTGGTGTCAATTGGCGGTGGGAGTGACGTGTCCAGCGTCGTGTCTTTGAGGCGACCAAATGTCTCGCGGTGGCCGTCAACGTGCTTTTACGGCCGTAGGCTTCCACGGTATTGAGTAGGACGGATTTACCGTCGCGGACGTTATGCAGGATGGCACCAGAGAAGATCTTGCTGATAGCCTGGGCAACGTGGTCAATGTGCTCTCGCATATTCTTTGAGAATACAACAACGTCGTCAACGAAACAGGTAACAAATGGCATGTCCCTGTAAACAATGCTCGTGACGCGTTGAAATTTGGATGAGATAGGCTTCAATCCAAATGGTGTGCCTCTGAAGCAATACACGCGGTTGTTAAAGGTAAACGATGTCTTGCGGCGATCATCGGGATGTATCTGGAACCGATGAAAGGCATTCTTCAAATCCAAGCACCGGGTTTGTGGGTGGAACTCCCGATCTTAGGTTCAGTATTCTGCACATCGCTGGTGATAGCTCCCATATTGTCTTTGACGGATCAGTTTGCTGTATGGCGATGTAGCAAGAACACGGTCGAGAGGGCTGGCAAGTACCAGTCCATCAAAGCTTTAGCTTCAAGTACCAGCTTCAAGTACCAGCTTCAAGTACCAGCTTCGAGTACCAACTTCAAGTACCAGCTTCGAGTACCAACTTCAAGTACCAACTTCGAGTATCGGTTCTTCAAAGCTTCAGCTTCATGTAGCAGCTTCAAGTGGCGACGTCACCAGGATGCAGCGACGGTGAGACTGTTGGTGAGATTGTTGAGCTGGCATTTCTTGGTTTGTCGGTCCAGCTTCTGGTTGCCAGCTAATCCCAAAGCCTTTCACGCTCTTGATTCCATTTGACAAACAGACATAAAGATAAGTCGACGTTTATGCGCAAAAAAGCTAAACCTTACCTGTCAGAAGGGCCACTTGCCGGCCGTCGAGTAGTTTAAATGCGGCTCGCAGAATCACCTTTAAACAAACAAAAGGCCCACTTGCCAAGTTGATAATTGCTTAATATGCACTCAGACGGGTGACCTCAGAGTGATCTCTGTGGAGAAAGCGGGGATTTCACACAGTGCAGGAGAGGGAGAGGCATGGTCGAGGGCTATTTTATTGTTACGACCTGGTTCCTATTGCTGCATTGTTAGCTGTTGCATGTCTATAACAGTCATATGAGCTTCATGTCTCTGTATTTTGCGCTTCACTTGTAGTAATATGACATGATAATTTGAGGTCCTTGTATTTTTTTTTTTTTTGCAGGTGTTCCTTGGTCGAGTGCACTCATGCCACCGCCCAGGACCTTCAGGCGGCTATTGGCGATAATCTTCTGCCCTCCATTTAGAAGTCAAAAGACCGCCAAAATGGGACTTTTGGCGTTTTGCAAGTCAGCAAGCATAGTTTTATCATGAAGGAGTACGATATCGCCGTATTTGGCGCCACAGGCCTGACCGGCAAACACATTGTCGAGCATGTATACCAGCAAATGCCACACCTCCCAAGCAACTTTACTTGGGCAGTGGCAGGACGCAATCCAGAAGCCTTGACCGAGATTGTCAATACCTTTTCAAAGCAATACCCCAACGCCATTCCACCCGCCATTGTCGAGGCCAATGTTGTTAAGCGACCGACGCTCGACGCCCTGGCGAAAGCAGCCAAGGTTATTATCAACGCCGTCGGGCCGTTCCGGTTCCTAGGCGAATACGTTGTACGTGCGTGTGTCGAGCAGGGCTGTGACTATGTGGACGTGACAGGCGAGCCTGAATTTGTCGAGCGCATGCAGCGGACCTACCACGACCAGGCAAAGAAGAACAAGGTGACCCTCGTCCATTGCTGCGGATTCGATAGTGTAAGCAGCCCCTTTCTCTCGCGTAGGGCGATTGTAGTATATTATGTCATGTGATCTCACGTAATTATGCCACGTCCAGATACCCGCTGACATGGGCGTCCTGTTTGTCAAGCGCCTGTTTACCGACCGCGGCTGGACACCGGCCCAGATAGAAATGGCGCTACGCGTTCATGTGGGCCCGGCAGGCATGCGCGCCGGATACGCAACCTACGAGTCGGCAGTGCATGGCTTTGGCTCAAGCCATCTCCTCCAGGAGATCCGCAAGGTCTCTGGTCTGCCGCGCCTTCCCCGCACAGGCCCCAAACTCGCCATCCACAAATACTGCCATAAAGACGCACTCGGTTACCTCGTCCCTTTCAAATTCGCGGACCCGTCTGTCGTGCGTCTCTCGCAGCAGTTGATGCTCGCAGGCGCATCGGCAGTGCCTGCTGCGGTCGACAAGCCCATGCCGCCGACCGTCCAGTTCGCAGCCTACCTCGCCCTGCCTTCCCTTTTCGTCTTGATCCTGTACTACGTCTACGGCTTTGTCTTTTCCTTCCTCGCGGCCTCGCCTTGGGGCCGCAATCTCCTCCTCAACCACCCGGAACGTTTTTCATATGGCATCTTCTCTAAAGAGCATCCCACCTCAGAACAGCTCGCCCAGACCAGCTTTGAGCTGACCCTCCGCGCCAGGGGTTACGACTCGCCTGTCGCCCAAGGCAATCTCAACACAGCCCTCGCTGCAGTCGTGAGGGGTCCCGAACCGGGCTACGTCGCCACGCCACGCATTGTTTTCCAAAGCGCGCTCACCCTTCTCCAGGGCAAACAGGACGGCACCGTCCCCACCGGTGGCGTACTCACCCCGGCCGCTGCTTTCTGGGATACCGACCTCATTGAGCGTCTCCGTTCGGTAGACATCCATTTCGACACAGAGTAATAGAAGTAAAGATATGCATAGAAATTGTATTAAAATAAACGAAACAAAGAGACAAGATGGGCAAGCGTTATGTACAAAATAAAGATGCGTAGGGGTGTTGTAGTGATGTTTCTATTCGGATCATGCGTGCTTGTTGTTACCCCGCCAGAAAAGGATTATGCCTCATCCATGCTGTCATCCTCATCGTCGCTCAGGTCCACCTTTCGCCGCTTGCGGCCGCTCATGGCTTCCTCTGCCGCGAGGTCACGTCCGGCCTTTGCCCGCAGCGACTCGACATCATCCTCGTCCTTGGCCCACTCCAGCACCAGGTGGCGGCCGTACAAATGGATGGCTGACATGGAGTTGTACACGTTCTTGGCCTCCTGCTTGGTCATGAAATCCGCAAACGCGAAACCACGGTGGCCGCCCGTAAGTTTCTTTGGCAAGCGCAGCGACTTGAGCTGGCCATAGGCACCGAGCAACTCTCTGAGATCTTTCGAGGTCGCCTCAAAGGGTATATTGCGAATGATGATTTTGGTCGTCTCCGGTTGCTTCTTCACTGCCTTGTCGTCCGAGCTCTTGGCGTGCGAGAACTTCAGCTGCAGCGCGTGGCCATCAAGTACATAGCCTTGCATCGCCTTGAGCGCCTTGTTGGCTGCGTCCGTGCTGTCAAACTCGATGAAGCCAAAGCCCATGCTCAGCGTCTGACCAGGCCGCTTGGCATCAGGCTTGACGTTGATGCGCGACGCGCGATATCCGTCAATGCCCATAAAGGCCCGACGCAGTGTCTCCGGCTTGGTGCTGAAGTTCAGGTTCTTGACAAACAGCGTGGCCGATTCGCTGCCAGTGTCGACGTCCAACAGCTCCGAGCCGCTCGCGATGCGCTTGACCGTCTTCTCCTTGACGTCTTCTGGGTTTACCTTGCTTTGGAACAGCCCTTCCGGCGCCTTTTCCAGGTAGATCAGCGAGTCCTTAAACCGGCGGTACGCCAGGCCCTTGAACGCCGCACGCGCCTCGCTCGGTTCGAGAAACTCAACGACCGCCATCGTCTTGGCGGGCGGGATCAGAACACGGCCGAGATCGCCGAATTTACCAAACAAATCGCGCAAGTCGTCTTCGGACGTACCGTACGGCGTGTTCTTGACCAGGATCACCGTGTCGCTGCGCTCTTTGCGACCAAACGCATCGGTGGAGATGCCGTGTTTTTCGAGGAACTCTTTGGTCTCGTTCACAATCTGCGTCTCGGCAAGCGCCAAGCGGACCGCGGCGTTACCCGCATCCGCATTCAGTACATCTGCCTTGTCGACGCCCAGACGGTCTGCAATGGATTCAGCAATGGCATCGCTCTAATATCATAGACATGAGCGAGACAAATCCCATATAGCTCCTTATTTAAAACTTACGCTCATGTACAGAGAGTTCCAGTTAAAGTCACTGCCAGCCATGTTGCGCCGCTTGGCTTCCTTATCGCGCTTGACCTTGCTCAACTTTTGTCCGTTGAAACCAGTGATCTCGTGTTCCTGCTGCTGCGGCTTTTCTTTACCAGGTAGGACGTGCATCAGACGGCCCTGGAAAAACTGCATGTCCAAGGACTTGAAGGCTTTGACGGCGTGCTCGGGCATCATGTAGGTCACGTACGCAAAGCCTTTGGGACGTTTGGTATCTTTGGAGATCGGCATGTTGATCTATAGACATGAATATATGAGTTAACTTGCGGGTTCGCCATGGCAAACGTGGCGTTTACCTCGGAAACAGGACCAAACTCGTCAAAGCGCTCCTTGAGATCTTTCTCCGTGCAAGTATAGGGCAAGTTGCGCACAAACAGGCGGCCGGTGTCTTCAATCATCTCCTCTGGCGCTTTGCCCTGCTGTGCCTGCTTCTTGGCGCCTCGCTCAGATATGATCTCTTCTGCTGGGTTTTGCTCGGTACCCTGCGTCGACTCCGCCTTGTCCTCGTCCATATCATCCTGTTGTTCCTCTCCTTCAACCTCATCCGCATCCGCATCCTCATCCGCATCGCCCTTGCCGGACTGTTTGGAATCCTTCTTGGGCGGCAGGTCCTCGTAGAGCTCATCATCCGAGCCAGCTGCCGTGGCCACCGCTGCAGCTTCGACTGCGGCCTGGTCCAGCTGAGGTGCGCTGTCGTCGTTAGCCCAGGTCTTGCCCTTGGAACGCGCGGTCATGACATCCAGGTATTCCTGCAGCTTCGGATTGTTCTTTGCGTCGAGTTCATGGATGTGCTTGTCGAGCTTCTCTTTCTTTTCGTTCTTTTCGCGGAAAGCGTCTGTTTCTTCAACCTTGAACTCGGGTTCCTTGGTCGTCTTGTTGATCTTTTCAAATGCAGACGAACCAGCCGAATGCTTACTCCAGGGTCGAGGGATATTTGACGAGCCATACTATTAAGCACAGTGTTCCACTATAAGCCATTCAACTCTTGTAGGTTTTTCTTCTAATTGAACTCACAGGAATGGCCGTCTCGACCACAATGCGAGACATGTTGATGTACGTGTTGTTAAAGTACTGCACCGCACTGAGAGCTGCCTCTTCTGTCTTGTAGCCAACGAAGCCAAATCGTCGCGAGACACCCGATCTAGACGCATTGTCAGCTTTATGTACCTGTTTAGATCGTTAAACTTACGCTGTCCGCATAAGCTTGGCGTCCGTCACCTCGCCTTGCTTTGCAAAATGTTCCCGGAGCTGATCTTCGGTCAGGTATTTGGGAAGGTTCTTTACAATTATCCGAGACCTACAATGCAGTGAGTCAACTGGTCAATGCACTCGTCAAAGGACGTACATGACAACACCGATCTAACTGATCAAACACACACACACACTGCAGAAAAAAAAATTCGAAAACTTTAAAAAATGGCAGGCGGGCATTGAATATGATAGGCGATTTCCTAATTTGTATGTGCATCAGCGCTGTCGTGAGACGCTGGTAGATTGCATATGCAAAGAGACGACACATTTTCGATGTGTACTTCTCGTTATCTGCCAAAGCTTCATGAGCGTATACCCATGCAGAATAATCTGCCTATGCATATCCTGAATTATCCAATGCCTGTATGAAAGAGATTTGTCATATCATTAGAGAGCACCTAGTAACAGATTCTGATGGAGACTCGAGATAGAGATAGAGATGAGGTCGCCGCTAATCTGCGGGTAAGTGTAGTATATAACCCGTTAAGTTACCACAGTATATCCGCATCTACACTTCGAGTCGTAGTCAGGAGTCATTATCTCGGATAGGACAAAGCACAGCGTATGAAGCAGCAGAAAAGGGGATCGGCGACACCCGGAGAAAGCGTAACCCTACGATCACATTACTTCTCATGCATAGCAAGACGTGTACAAGCATGAAGTATGCGCAATGGTCTTTCGCGTATAGGCTAGCTTGATACTTTAGTTAATAGCTATCTGATACTTGATCAGTGACCCATCACTTGCCGTACAACGCGTCATCTTTCATGAGCGTTAAACAGCGGGCCTTCGGTCAGCCGTGTGCCCTGGATCATGAGAACGGACTACAACTTGCTCGCTCAACCTAGACGCGACTTCGCATATAGTCACGCATTAGCTGCAAGCCACGTGAAGCTATAACGCCATACCAGCGTTGATTAGTCAGGATGAAGAGTATCCTGTTGGGTTGCTTACCATCGATTACTAAATATGACCTGAAGGTACTTTTCTTGGACGATTAGGTAAGCCGTGGCACTGGCATTATGTTTCCCCGTTTCAGCCTAGTAAGATACGCCCTTTTGAAACTGAACTTTTACTACGCTTTGCATAAATGGGTGTTCGTTTAGCTACTCCCAAGCTCCATGAAATACACGTGACTAATTTTAGCCAAATCAGCAACACGAGCAAGAACTGACACTTGTTCCTGCTGTCCTCTTTTTGGTCCGTCATGTCGTCGTCATCTGCCTTATCGTTACTTGACGAGGCCCGGAAACAGCTAATCGACAATGAGTATGACCATGCCGCGGATGCCATTCGAGCTGCACTGCAGGTGCTTTTAGAGCGGCAGATCGCCCGCTTCCGTGAACAACAACAGCTGTCGAATGCCATGAGGGTTGCCGTCGAGCTCACACAAATACGACCCTCGGAAGCGCCTGGGTACCGGTGGCAGGGGGACCTGCTCTGCGAAGAAAGTCGATATGCGGAAGCAGCTGCGATATACAAGAAAGGGTTTGCCAAGACACAGGTGGAAAGCCTGCGTGTCGCGTCTGAGACCGCCATGGCACGACAAAACATCAAAATCGACCCCGTCCAGTATTTACCGCCTGAAATCATCCCTCTCATCTTCAAACATGCTCCTCAGCAGCGCGTCCGCTGTCTGTTTGTTTGCAAAGGATGGTACCAGCGCCTGTTTTCGATATCCAGCATTTGGCGAGACCTCACCATCCACTACCGCCCGTCTTTGCGAGCGGTCTCGATGACCGGCTTCAGACGCGTTCTCGGCACAAGCCTTGATTCGCTCACAATCACCACTAGGAACGGTGTCTGCTCTGCTTTTCGTCTGATAAGACAATCTGACTACAGATACATTAGGAAATTGAGTATGCAGAAGTGTCATCTCTTGTCTTGCTGCATAGTTCTCGGACTCACCCATACCTGTGCTTAGCCCTGAAAGATACCACTCGGTACAAACAAAGTACCAAACTCCTCCCAAAGTTCATCCGTGCCGCATATCTTCTGGGTCGTCATCTGACGGAACTCACTCTTCAGTTGAACATCGGTCATGACCATCTATTGCGCTTTATCCTGACCCTTTGCCCACGCCTCGTCAGCCTCGACCTCAAAATGAACGACATGGGCGCCGATCTGCTACAGCTACCTATCGGAGCGCTGGAAGATCTACCGGAGCCAACCGAGACTGATCTTCAACGCCTCTACTGGAGTAACAAATGGTCTGACGAAGGAAGCGCAGACGGAGTCTTTCTCCGAACACATTGCCCAAGACTCCAAGTGGTGTCTATTGAAGACGACTATAAAGGAGTCAGCTGCTCTACATTTACCGAGATCGTTACGTCCGGCTGTCCAGAGCTGCAAGCACTGAATATTGGTATCCCCGAGTGTATTGCGATCGATTTGAAGGCGCTCCCTACACAACCAGGATCGAAAGGATTGAGAGCCCTTTTGATCAATAGGTCCTGTCTGGACTCGGACGTTATCCATCAGAAACTCCTCAGTGCACATCAAGGCACCCTTGAACACTTTGAATGGGCAGCTCACGACCAATCCGAAGGGGTCCACACGCAGGCGTTCATACCGCTTCCCAATTTGACGGTATTGGGCTTGGTGCTGGCTTTGCCGAACTCGAGATCGATCACCTCGTTTCTCAACCACTGTCCAAAGCTGAACCGTCTTCACCTGACCCAAGTCTCTTTAAGTGACAAGATTATGGACGATATCCTGGCCTTGCCTCAGCTAGAGTCCATCGAGTTTATCTACCACTACGATCACGACCAGCATCATTTTTTGGAGAGTTTGCAGCATTTTATCTCTTCTGCAGCCCGGCAGGGCGAGGATTGCCGCCTTCGCCGATTGAGCGTCTTCTACCGTGGTATCTTTCCAGACGATATCCTGGCCTCGATGGGTCACTTGCGTTCCATCACCGTCTTGAAACTGGGATTAGTCATGCTGTCGGATGAAGGACTCCGAGGCTTTGTCGAAAATGCTCGTTCGTCTGGACTCCTCAAGCGTCTTGGAAAGTTGGAGCTTAGCTTGCCTTTGCCTCTCGCAGGCGTATTCGAAGGTCTAGGGCTTGACCTTACGATTTTCGCCTCGGCTGATCGTTTCTTTCGCTTATGATGATAACCAACGAAAAACACAAATAGGCATTTCTTTTGCATTGCGTACATACAACCCCTCCTCAATGAAAGAATGAAGTCCTACCAAGAGAATATGCACCATCACAGTTAAAATTAATACCTCAAGATGAGGTCATTCCCTGATGCGTAGACTCTATGTCTTCTAAAGTTGGTAATCACCACCAGTGCACTGTATTAATTTCTTTTTGAATTAGGCAATTTCTTATCGGGTCACTGTAAAGGTAAGACGATGCATCACGCATGTACGCTCGTTGGTGTTAAAGCACGGTGTAAGCTTAGTAAGCATTGCGGTTTTACGGATGGGGGATGTGAGCATTTTAAGAAGATACAACATGCACAGGCCTCTGTATACAACTCAGTGCACGCGATCCGGTAGATCGGCAGTTTCATAATGTATTCGGAGGAGCTTGAGCAACGTTCAAGACCTTCTACCTTGATGAAGCTGGTCAGCGCTTAGTGGATAGCTCTCGACTGCATATCGCTGAAAGCTCATTGCTATCCTTTCGCTTCGTATGCTCTTCCCTCTTTCTGAATATTAAATGAAGGACAATGTCGTTTATTATTACAAGTCGTGGGACTCGCTTCGCTTCGCTTCGTCCAGAGGTGACACTTCGATTGCGTTCCGGATGTGAGTGAACCCCTTTGCCTGCGGCTACGGGTCATCACAACCTTCACTTGATCTTCGGTCACCCAAGTCCGTTCCCACGACTTGTTATTTTTTACATACAAGATTACAGAAAAATCTGTCAAGTATAGCTGCTAGATTTCATAGCTGATGAAGTTCGCGATATCGTTGGGAAAACTGTTGCGAGTCAACAAAAAAACAGACGTCGATGCTAACGCCAAGTGTATGTGTTCCCCCTGTGAGTGCTTCCATTTTGTTTTGATCGATTCCCGCAGCTGGTAAAAGATCTAAGAGACGTTGACGTCGTTCACAACCAAATGGTCGCCATCCGGAAGCGAAAATACGATACCATCAATCGAGAGCGTTTCATCGTGTTGCCGTTTTTGTGTGGTAGAGCTGGCGGAACTGATGGTATCATGGGCATGATGTAAATCATCACAAGAAGGAACGCTTGAGTGGGAATCTTGAGTCGGTTGTTGTTGCCGTTGGTGCGCCTGGGGCAGATAGACCTCGTGCATTGACCGAAAATGGCTTGCTAGTTCGTTCAAATCATTGAAGTGTCCAGGACAGCATGGACACGCATAATTCACGGAAACGTTGGAATCAGCATATTGCAAGTATAAGAACCGGTTGTTGTTATACCGCCGAGTTGACTTCAAACCAACTGGAAACTCGCAGCATGACAATCTTGCAGATGATCACGCACATATTGCTCGTATAAGTCGACAATGTAATCCGGGCGGCAAGCAATATCGGTTTCGAAAGGCGTCACATTAGCACATTTGGCCACTCGGTTGCCGTCGTCAAGAGTGAATATTGCTTGGATCAAAGGGTGGACGAACGATGCTGTGATTTCACTTTCCATGAATTCCTGAATATCAAGGTCTTTGAGAGGCGGGATCAATGTTTCTACGGCCAATACGACGTTCTTTGCTGGTCCATCAATGCCCTTCGATAATTGCAGCAATTGTATTCGAGCATCCGTTTTAGATATTTTGCTATCCCTCAATGCACTGATGATATCCTTCAAACATGTTGCCAGATGTGGATCGATGTGGATCGATTGTCGACTGTCGACTGTTGCATCCCCGTATCGTTGCAGGTATGGGACTGTCGTATTCGATTCGACTTTGCACGATGAAGATGGATGAGACAGCAAGAAGCTGATGTACCTTGCTGTCTCAATATTCAATAACGCATGTATACATTGGCAGCTGCAGCATTAGCAAACGCGGCCAATTCATCTTCCCAAGTGCTTGGCAGATCTTCATCTGACGATATATCTCCAACGGTAGGACACTGCGGGGAATCTCCCAGGTACGAATGTAAATCGCTGGCCCATGCGGTGATGTATCATCGTCAGTCAACTCGTTCCAAGGTAGGACTTGTTCCATGATTTCAGTGCTGATACTCGTGTGGTCTTTCGCAAATTCATCGATCGTGGACAGCAGATCGCTGTCGATATCCGCGCCGTTTTGAAAGAACGTATCACGCACCACGTCGCCGCCGAGGCGGTCAATAGGAACCGCGAAACTTCGAAGAAGATGCACCCAGGTCGTTTCACATAGAAAGCGGATGAAGACACATTGCCGTCGATAGTCAATGTCTTGCTCGACTAGGTGCTCAAAGAACTGTCTGCGCCGCTCCTAGGTACCTTCCGAGTTTCCGAGCCTCCGCTTGTGGCCTTGACCGAGTGAGGGTGAACACTAGCTTCTCGATGAGGTGACGCTGAAACATTGATCGAGAAGCGCTCGAATCCCTTGCAGAACACAGATGTATCTTGCTGAAAGGCTCCTTCGAATTGATCTTGCCAAAACGACGTTTGTACGTCGTGCATGGCTGGATCTTCGGGAAATTGGTGGCAGTGCAGCGATGATATTTATAAAGGATATTCATAAAGAAAAAGGATATCGTAAAGGAAAAGCATATTATAAAGGAAACATATAACAATGAAAAGCGACGAGCGAAAAGCGAGTCCCATGGGAGTGGCGACGTCATCGTTGACGAGAGTGGTGTCTTTGGTGATAAGGAGGCATTGCTTAGCCCAAAACACGGAGGGGATCTTCAGCAACCATGGTTTTTGTTCGTTAGATTTGAACTGCAAAACAAGTTCGCCGACGATAACTTACTTAAAGCCAAGACTTCAGGTACGGAATGATACGATCTGTGTTTAATGAATATGACACCAAGCGTGGCAGGAACCTATGATTATTGTTGCTATTATCAACAGACGAAGTGGAAGCTTCGCCAATTTCAGATCCTTCCGGGTTATTCAAGGGCAAAACAGATCTAGAACTAGAACATGTAAAGTTAGAACTGCCTATGTCAATATTTTTTATATAACCACTTACACTGCAGTATGTTCTTGTGTAATATGGCTCTTCAAATCCAAACGTTCACCAAATGTATCCGTACACGATGGGCATCCATATGAATCAGTTTTCAAAGCAGCGTCGTCATTAAGCTTGCTCTTTGCTTTGGTGCGGGATAAAACAATGATTTCATGTACTTTTTCCATATGCTGTCGCAAATTTTTGAAAGGAGGAGAATATTTATACATCCTTTTCTTCGCAAAAAGGACAACATTTCCGAATGCAAGGCATTTCGTAAACATAAAAAGTAAAAAAAAAGAAAGAGATTATTAAGCTTGCTTTGGTACACCGTGAGCGTTGCCCCGTCTTTGTCCAGCCAATGAACGCATGTGAATTCATCAAAGAAATCGCTGCCCCGTTCATCAGCCAAAATGGCTGTGAGTGTTGCCTCAATCCGTTCTTGTTTTTTATTTCTTGATTTTTCTCGTTTTTCTCGTTTTTTTTAAATCTTTTTTATACTTTTCCTGTCGTTGTAAGAAACCCAATGTTGTATCATAATGGCTCTGCGTTCCTACAGTTATCTAAACATTTATAAGAATGAGAAACAAATCCTTCAAAATCACCCAACTGCAAACTTTTAGAAGCCTCGCTTATTCGCGACATCAACGTCTCGCTTTCCAAGAATCTGTTGCGTTTGACTTTACTCTTGACAACAGACCAAAACTGTTCAATGGGATTAAGTTCTGGCGAGTATGATGGAAGATAAGCGCATTGATATCCCTCAGATTCAATATACCGCGATATATCCTCAGCTTTATGAATGGGAGCATTATCCATTACTAAGTAGTGACCTTTCATGTGCGTGTACTTATCCATCTCATCTATTGTCACCTTGAGGAAACTGATATTATGGTCAGATACGGTTCCTCTACTGACAACTTCAGAAGTGCTCGTTCGCTTTCTTTTTCTGGCTGGTGACGCGGAAGTCTCAAGCTGCATTTAATCAGTCCAGATGCAGACACTACACCCAGGATAGTAGTCGTTTTTTCTCTTGTTTTTGGAACGGTAACGACAGCAATCGAACCTTTCTTTGACCAAGCCATACTACGCTTCATATTAATATGGCAGGCAGACTCATCAAGAAAATCACAGTTTTTTCTAAAATCCATGTCAGTCTTATCCCATTTGCGTATCCAGTCAAACCGCTCTTGGATCTTGGCTTCATTATTCCTGTCAACGGGATGAAACTTGGCTTTTTTCAAGGATAAATTGCATTCAATCTTCACAAATCGATAAAGAGCTGTTTTGGACACTTGAATTCCTTCAAATCTTTGACACAATCTTTCCATCAATTGCTCTAGAACGATTGATGGATTTTCATCAATCCATCCTAAAATAACCCTCTTATGCTCATCGTTGAGAATACGAGGGCGACCAGAACTGGATCTTTTTTCATACTGAAGAGCCCATCGTTGTGCCGAGCGAACATGTATTCCCGAAGTGCTTTGCAGCAGCTGATAGCACTCAAAACCTTCTCAAACATCAGTTTGAAGAATTACCTTATCTTGATTCGTATACGCTGTGTAATATCGTTTTGCATCCGATTCTTTCATGTGAACATCCTTATTCTGTGGTTCGTCCACATGCAAACAAGTAGAGTCATGATTGCGTACATTATGTAAAGTGTGTAAATAATCTGTATGAGAAGTAACCGTTTGAAGGGTGTACATATCCTTATCAACGACATAATCCATGGGTTCAGGGCAGCCATGCTCATCAGCAACACGACCCTGCCCATCTTCGTAAAAAAATGGACTGCTCATAATTTGTATCTTAGTTGGAAAAAGAAAACAGGCTTCAACCTGAAGAGGTGTTGTGCTTTTGATAATGGTTTTGCCGAGCCTTTGTATGACAACCTTTTCCCCAACCGCGACTTTTATTTTTATCAGGGACTGACATCAGTTTCGGTGGAATACGACTTTGATTTCGGAAAAGAGTGTATGTATCAGCACGCTTGCTCACATAGGGAGGCGCAGTTAGATGCACTGCGTACCCCTTCTATGTTTCACGAGACTTCTTACCAATACAACATGATCGACTGATTTGTCAGCTGCCTAAATAAGATCAGTCTGCATACGTCTAGAAAACAACCATTCTCACGACCTATTGCTTTCACTCTTTCTTCGCTCACTATGCAGCCCATTCGACTGTACGATCTTTATCTCAGTGACAGCACGGGGTACTGGTCTTGGAACCCGCTCAAGGTCAGTGGACGTGGAAGCGCGTATGTGTACAGCTTGTATCATTTTAGCTTAAGCGTCCACACACACATATATATATATCTAGACGCGTTTCGCCTTGAACGTCAAGGGGATCCCTTTCGAGACTACCTTTCTGTCTTACTTTGACGTGCACCGTGAAATCCCGAAAATAACGTGAGTTCCCTCATGCAGTTTATTTGACACTTACCGTGGAAACCAACGTGATCTTTGGCTACAGAAAAACAGACAAGAAGCCGACAGTGCCGGTCATCATCCACGATGATAAGGTGATACAAGATTCGTGGGCTATTGTCCAGTATCTGGACAAGACCTTTCCCGAAACACGCTGCCTCTTGGGCGATAATGTCGGTCTCCACCAGCTATTCCTTGATTACTGCGAAAAGCACGTGATGATGCCATTGTTTATGCTTTGCGTCCTTGACATACATGCGCAGTTTCCTGATCAAGACATCCAGCGTTGGTTCAGGGAAAGAATCGAAAAGCAGCTGGGAGGTGTCACGCTCGAGAACGCCGCTCAGAATGTATCAGGCCACATCACCGAGCTTGTGTCTGCCTTGAAGCCTATAGACGCGGTGCTACAAGAGAATGAGTATATAACTGGCCCGCAAGGTGAGTAAAAGTCATTCAGAAAGACACATTATTTCATCAACCTATTGATGTGGCGTTATATGTGTGATTAGTAGGCTACGCTGATGTTGTGCTGGCATCTTTTCTTTATACGCTTCACGTGTTCCAAAAGGAGCGATTGGAGAACGAGATACTCCAGCCTTTGAACAACTTGGCTGCCTGGTGGAAGCGTATGGAGCCATACACCAAAAAACAGACATAGAATAAACGTGATCTCAAAAGGGCTCCCTGTCTTTGCCCGTCGGCCTATCTATGTTAAGCGTAGCGAAAAGCGCTGCTTTTTGCTATAGCTTTAAGACTCTTGACACTATAAGCTAGGCATGCGCTTACGAGAGATCGCCTGAGAAAACGGCCAATTTTCTTTGGTAAAGGCTTCGGATGTCATTGAGTGCAGACTCGCGGAGCTGGGGTTGACAGAAAAAGTGGAGGGCATGTCCAAATTGAGTAACAAAGACAAAAAGTGTGACGGCGGAAAATGTTGGCAGGCAACCCGAGAAAGACAGACAACTTGACAGCGAACCGTTCCAACTTATTTTTTCTCCTCTGAAATCAGTCATGTGGCAACGATTGCGGGCACTCAACACAACGACACAGCACTCGGTGCGCTGCCTTTCCTATTCACGGACGCTGAGGCAGCAAGCCGCTGCAGCCACACAGTCAGAGCCTACGGCAACCCCAGCAGCAGCAGCAGCACCAGCAGGTACGGCCTTGAGCTATGGAATCCAGTGGCGAGCATGGAGGGTATTCATATCATATCGTTATGATATTCATTCTTATTAGAACAAAAAGCGTCGAAGCCTCGCATCGAGTCGTCGGTAACCAAGGGGTCGGTGCTGAAGGGCATCAACTTCTTAAAGGACGGCAGCGATCCGATCGCGATGGACGACCATGAATACCCGGACTGGCTCTGGGATCTCCTCGACGAGAAGAAGCAAAAGCAAAAGTCATCCAAACCGAGCAACCGCCAATACCACCGGAAACAGAACAGAGATGCCATTAAAGCACAGAACTTTATGAAGGACAAGAAGACCTAATCATCCCAGAAAACAATAAAAATAATAATCATTATAGAGCGGCGTCACGTTTATACAAAGCGACTCTGTCTGTCTATCACCATCCTCGCCCGTACTGGGAGTGGAACCCCGACTGACCATCTAGAAGAAGACCAGAGTGTGAGCAACCGAAAACAGATGCAACGCCTTTCTATGAGCTACTTACGCGCCATGGATCCTGCACGGGTAAAGACCGAAGGCTGCCCTGTCATTTGTGGCTGCAACCCCGTCATTTGCGGCTGGAGCATCCCCGTCGGCTGGTGCTGCACAGGGCTCTGCTTGAACATGTCTGCGTTGGGCGTCGAGAACTGGGCACCGACCGGGCCAGTCTGCTGCGGGCTGATGGGTGCCATCAAGTCAGCTGGCGAGCCAAACGGGTTTTGAGGTGCTAATCAAACGGTGTATGAGCCAAACTTAGAGCGTCACCTTCCATTTTGTGCGACTTACTGGCTGTCTGCCAATGACGGCCGGTCGGCTGCGTCGAGATGCCCATCATCGAAGCACGGTTCTGGTTGAGCGCCTGCGAGGGCGCAGGTGCAAGTGGCTGATGAAGGACGGATGAGACCGGCTGCTGATACGAGGACGTGTACATCGGTTGCTGCTGTTGCGCCATCGTAAACGGTGGCTGCTGTTGTTGATACCCTGTCATGGCTGGCTGCATCGGCATCGACCACTGTGCTGGTTGTACTTGGAACTGTTGCTGCAGGGGTGGAGACTGCATCATCATGCCTCCGCTGTTGGTAGGTTGCATCGACTGCTGTTGTTGTATAGGTTGTTGTTGGACTGGTGCTTGTTGTATGGGTTGTTGCTGGACTGGCTGCGCGGGCTGGCTTGAAGGCGACTGTTGCCAGCGACTGAGCGTCGGGTCGGCCGTGTATTTAAGCATCGAGACGGGTCGTTCTCTCGGGGGCATGCCCTGCTGCTGCTGCTGTTGTTGTTGGACAGCAGGACCTGTGGTATACGGCTGCTGCATGGGTGCCATCGTCTGTCCTCCCGTCAGGTAGGGCTGCTGCACTGGGACAGGGCCTGTAGCATAAGCTTGCTGCACGGGAGCCTGCTCAGGAGCGCCACCTGTGTATGCCTGCTGGATAGGAACCTGCTGCTGAGGGGGGCCGCCAGTGTATGCTTGCTGGATCGGCTGAATAGGTGGCTGCTGCTGTTGTTCTTGTGGACCCGTAACATAAGCCTGCTGGACAGGTGCCTGCTGAGGAAGCTGCTGCTGCTGAACAGGCATCTGCTGGACGGGTGTTGAGGCACCGGTCATCTGCTGCTGCTGCTGTGGTTGTGCTGGAGCAGACGCAGGCGCAGGTTTGGGCTGCAATACGGGCTGTTCTTTGGGCTCGGACCGCGGGGTCCAGGCGTCGTCATCAAAGCCCATCAAGTCTGCGTTGCCGGTGTGTTCTGGCTTGGGTTTGGCATCCACGTCGCCAGTGAACTGAGTACCGACAAACTCGAGCAGGTCGGGATGGATATCTTTCGGCGCCGACTTGGACGGCTTGGGACGTGCAGTGCTTGGTTTGGCCGGTTCCTCGCCGTTCCAGTCGCGGTAGAGCTTGCGCGCATATTCCTCGTCCCTGTCAATCTCGGCTTGCGTCTGCGCCTTCGCCTTCGCCTTGGCTTTGGACTTGAACACCGGCTGCTCCTCTTCCTCTGCTTGTTCATTCTCATCATCCGAGGGCGGCTCCGGCTTCTGGGTCTCGAGGTAACGCTCGATTCGGCGGACGTGGTTCTCCTTGACGCCAAGCATCTTCATACGACGATGGGTCAGGTTCTCCAGGTCACTATCGTCAAGCTTATCACCCTTGAAAGCGGGCGCATAGCGTAATGCCGCCTCCATCGGGATACCAATCATCATGAACCAGTCGAACCAGTCCCAGTTCGGGTTGGTCTTTTTGGCCTCCTTGGCTGCCCGGGCAGACGAGGACGAAGCCGCAGACGCTGCAGATGGAGCAGATGGAGCAGCAGTGGCCGGGCTCGTCGTGGGCTGGGGCCGGGGAGGCATCTCGGGTGTCTTTTGGCCAGCAGCGATATCCGCCATGGGCGACCCACTGCTAATGCTTTTGCCAAGTTTGGCCTCCACCCATTGGATATCTTCGGGGCTCATTTTGTCAACAGGGACGTCGATCTTGACGCCATTGGTCTTGTGCAACCTGAATTTGCCCTCATAAAGAGACAAGAATTGGGCTTGCACCTTGAAGGCGCCGCTACGATCGGTCCAGGTACGCACCTGCGACATGTCAGGTTTGGGCAAGTCGCTGCGTGAAGACACGGACTGGGAGCGTGAGATGCCGCTGCTGCTTGAACTGGTAGCATCTAATATCAGAGTTGAGGATACATGTGCTGGTTTCAATAACAGTCGTGTCTGTGTTTACCTGGAGCTCTGCTGGGCAGTGTGGCCGTGCGCTGCAGGGACTAGACAGATATACGTGCAATCAGTACACATAAACCATACAATATACCCTTTCCCTGACTTACTGTGTTGCGTTGCTGCGCTGCTTGCTGGTTTTTTCTTGCTTCATCGGCGGCCAACTGCCGCTGGCGGGCCATTTCAGCGCTCTGCGCTGCCTCTTGCAGTTTGCGTCGTCGTTCGGCTTCGCGTTCTTCTTCTTCTCGTCGGCGTGCTTCCCGCTGACGCGCCTCTTCTTCGCGTTGGCGGCGACGTCGGTCTTCCTCCTCTTGCTGCTGCTGGCGAAATCGCCGTTCTTCTTCTTCACGGGCGCGTTGCTCCTCCTCGCGAGAGCGCTGCTCCTCTTCTGCAGCGGCCAAGGCCTGGTCATGCCGCGCGCCAGCGTCGTTGTCAACGTCATCGTGGAATTCGACGTAGGAGGAGGGCACGAGACCCTGACGACCGTCGGTGGTTTCGATACGATACCAGCCATCGGTGCGCTCGTAGTCCATGACCAGTACCTGCTCGTTTTCATTCACCGAGAGTTCCTCGCCACCTTCGGCAGCAAAGGTGTAGAGAATAATCGCCCACTTTGGATCCATTGAGGAGGAAGGTGGTGGTGGTGGCGGTGGTGTGGCGGCGACGGGCGCGGGCGGTGTCGCGGTCGGCCGAGGCGGCATGGCCGGGGCGTGGCTGTCGAGGGAGCGTGCTGGAGTCGTGGCACGCGAATAGGTCTCGTCGTCAGCGGAGGGCGTTACGGAAGAGGAGGGGAGTGGAGCGGAAGGAGTGCTGGCAAGTGGGGGCGGGGCCGCCTTGACGTGGGTGGCAGCGTGTTGAGCGAGCGTGCGGGAATCGGTGATTTTGACAAGGATGGCCTTGGCTTCGGACTTGGACGAGGCCTGCAGGTCCAAGACGGCGGGACGTTCGCCCGAGATTTCGATATGCAGGTTCTTGCCATCAAAGAGGTATTTTGTGACATCCAGGATGGGGTATTGCCTTACGGGCGATGCCTTGTCGGTGTCGCTCCCATAGCAAATCATGCCGTTGCCGACCAGAAGGCTGCCCTTGCCCTTCTTCTTTTTCTTTTTCGCCGGGTCGTACTCGTGCATAGTCCATGTCTGGGCTTCGTCGTCGACATTGACGGGCTGACGGCTTCCTGTCTGCATTTTGAGTTAGTATCTCCGTCGAAGCTCATTGTTTCTAAACTACCGGCTGAGGTGCGACAGGCTGCTGAGGGGTTGCGGGTGAGGGCGGAGTGGCGAAAGACGGTGTCGCGGGCGAGGCAACCGAGGCATTGCTAGGTAACACGGGTACAGGTGCAGCCACAGGTGGTTGTTGGTGCTCTTGTTGCTGGTGTTGTTCTTCCTGGACATAGTTGCTTGGCGCAAGGCCAATGTCACCGCTTGGAATGAGCTTCACGAGGAGCCAATCGGGATCATCTCGTTCGAGAATAAGCATTTCTTGGCCTTCACCAAACGAGAGTTCTTCGTCATGTTGGGCTTCGTATTCATATTCGGCGCGCACTTTGCCCAGTGGCTCTACCTAGTAGTAATAATCATAATCATAATCATAACCACAATCAGATACTCTTCTTTTTATTATAGACAGGGTATATAAATAGCCTTTTATTACCTCGACCATGTAATTGGCAGGAATGAGGCCAATGGGTCCTTGCTCGCCATTAGGCTGTTTGAGCTCAGCACGCCACCAGTCGTCGTCCTCTTTTTCGATAATGTACAGCGTATCGTCTTCATGGACAGTGATTTCGTCGGGCGTGCGTGCTTCGTAGTCGTACTGAGCTATGCAGACTTCGACATACTTCATGGTCTACAGGGTACTAGCGTATGGAGGAGAGGGAGGAGAGGAGAGAAACCAGAATAAAAGCAAGGAAGCGTATTCGAATATGGTAAAATAAGATATAAAAAATAAAAAAGAAGGAAGGAGGTCCAAGTGTGGAGTAAGAATAAAAGGGTCTAAGAATATGATGATGCTATCCAAGGGAAAGAGGGCAGAAGAAAACCCGCTACTTTTCTCGTCCCAGCTGCAGGACTTGCCATTTTAGGTAATGGTTTGACCGTTCGGGATTGTCCCGCCTCACACAACAATGATGTACAAACAATCCTCATTCCACTTCGTTCTTACAGTAATGCAGCCTTAGTCTCTTTCATGTTAGAGCAACGCAAAAAATCGGTTTTAACTGATACTGATACTGATATTAAAATAATGCACTGGATAGCATGTACTGTATAGGAATCGTGTGTGTCTTGTACATGCTAAATCTTTGCTATCCCAGCTGGTGGCACCTCCATGCTGATGATGTCACTTTATATGGAAATACAGAACAAAGATGTGCTATAATCGGTATTGACATGGATGGCTTTATCAATCACACGACAAAAAGGAAGACAGTCGTCCATCGGTTCCAGCTTGATGAATGCTCTGGAAAGAAAGTCGAAAGAAGCTGGCCAGCCTCTGGTCTGCATAGACGAGTATCCTGAGTATCCTGCTAGCCAGGCATGCCCCAATTGCATACAGAAGGGTGAGTTTGCAAAGACACAATAGGCCCAAGTGAGTGGCTACATAGCGAGTAGAGAAAAATGTGTGTGTATGTACGGTATCGTGTTGGAGAAAATAGGAGAGAGAGTGTGTATATACAGTCATGAGGTGTGAGATGGCATCGACTAGAGACGAAGAAGGAAAAGCAGAGTATTAGGACCGCGTCGAAGGAGAGGAAGAGGAGGAAGGCTCGTTATGGACATCTTTCATGGGGATCTGCTCATATTTTGGCTTGTTCGTTGCTTGCAAGAGCACGTTTTTGGCTTGACCCATGACGCGTGTCAGAGGGGCGGGTCCGTCGTCGTTGCGTTTGTTGCTGCTGCTTTTTGGCACTGGATCAGACGTCTTGCGTTTCTTGATATGTACCCACGTCTCGGCATCCATGCCTTGTTGCTGCTGCTGTTCTTCGTCGTCCAGTTCTAATGGGTCCTCTTCCGAAGAAGATCCCTGTTGCTGCTGCTGCTGTTGTTGTTGTTGCTTTTTGCCACCTCCCAAAAGAATAGGCTCCATTTCGTATCGCATACAGGCCCACTCGCCACCCAGGGTAATGACGATCGCGTCTACGACTTGGAGCACCCACCAGGCCAGTTTAGTAGGGAAATGGCCGGTGTGTGACCAAACAAGGAGGATATGAATGCCGTGCATGGTGACAACAAAGTCGAGAACAAGTCGTGCGCGCTGAATGAGCAAAACGACGGCTGGAATGGTGACGAGTCCGTTGACGAGCCAGACCAGCGCAAGAGTCCAGCCAAATGCTGTGTCGGTGCGTATGGCTGTGTCGTCGAAAATGGCATCGAGGATGAAGTCGCTTCCGGTCAGCGTGAGAGCGATGAGTAACAGAAGACTGATGATGAGGTAATAGACGGCTTGGAGTGCGATAATCTGGCAAGTATATATACATTGATGAGCGGCAAGGAGTGACCTTTTGTTATCGTACCTGTGCTATAATCAGGAGAGGGTCCCAGCCCGTTGCCCGGAAGGATGCCATACCGGGAGGAGAGAGAAGAAAGGTGTAGCTTTCGAATGGCTTTCATTCGCTATGTTTGTGACAGTGCTTACCAATAAAGGAAACAATAGACAGTATTTATCTGCTCGGCAGTTGTCCTTTAGTGGACACTGCAACACTTTGACTTTTCCTTGACGCCGCAAGTTTAGATGGACTGAGCTTTTTACACGAAACTAGTGTATCCCACCGCAACGAAGCCGAAGAAAAATACGAGAGCAGACTGTAAAATTGAAGAGAGAGACGATGTCCTTAATATGTATTGGACTCTCCAAAATGATAGACACACCCTATCCCACGCAATACAAGTACTGACGAATCGATGCTGCTGCAATGGTCGGACGTCTAAAAGGGTCTTCTAGCTCTTAAATAGACGATAGAACCTATTAGATATGCTTTCGCCGAATTTGAACTAAAATCATACCTGAATGGTCACGCTAAGCCGAGCAAGACACGTAGCCTCCGCATGTAATACACTGGACGAGCTGTAATTTTGATTTCCCACTTCAGTGTCGAGGTGCTCTTTGGTGTGGATTGATGCATGATAGCTAAACGTTTTCTAAGGAGTCTCGACTAGGAGCGAACTTAGTGCGTAAGCCGTGTCACATGGCTTAGCCTCAGGATTACCGCGGCTCAACCCTAAAGCTTGTCAGGAAATTATTGAACTCCTGGTGAAAACACGCGACAGACCATTTAGTTTGAATATCTATCCTTTATCTGAAGGAACAACTTTTGCGCAATGCAAGACAATGCAAAATGCTTGACAGATATATATATATATATATATATATATATCTGACTCGACATATTTTGTCAAGTCCAGCTGCTTTAGAAAAGTAAGTCGGCTGGCGTCCTTTTAGAAAGAAAGAGTTTGACTTTCATTTTCTTACCGTGCATACACCCATAGGCTGTTCAGCAGCATCTTTATCAGTAACAATACAATTCAGCTGCCAAATTCAACGCTGGAGGAAGTCCACTAATCGCTGTCCGTATTCAAAACTGCTGCCTTCCACATCTTTTGCGATGATATAGTCTGCAAAGGGATCTTGTAATCGCTCAAATCTTCTTCAAGGAAGCTTTAGTTCTGGATAATTACTAGTAAGTGTATTTCGCCAAGAGAGCGTGCGCTCTTAACCAGTACTGTACTTGGTGTTGGCGCTGGGTCACTGACGCCGTTGCCTCTGGTATCAAGAGTCAGGATTTTAAAGGCGCATTCAAGGGCATCTCTGAAATCCCTATCGCCATATGATCAAACCATTCGACCCGTCTTTTCGTCTCTGTAAATAACATACCTCGTTCTCATTTGTTAAAGCTTTCAATAGTTTGTCTTTAAACTCTAGGACGTCGTGCTGCCTTTCCTCTCGTCTGCGGGTCAAACGTCCATGAGCTTTTAGCATCTGAAAGATATATCACACATTTCATACGCTCCATCAGAATACAGCTTATTTGGATCTCCTTCACAAGGCTGAAGGCTAGCAAATATGCGTATTAATCTGTCGTTATCACTTTTAATTTATCCTCTTTGTCAAATAAGTCATACAGTATATCATCTTGCGCAATACATTCGTCTCATATAAGCACTGTACCATGACACTTACATAACTCGCCAATGCAATCAAGCTTCGCAACCCAATGAGTTCTCTGAATTACGAAACCACGCACGATTTATCACAGTTAGGTTTTTGGCCTATACATCGCGACGATACCTGTCCGAGAAGGGCACAACTGAGCTTCCATGAGGTAGTATAGCCGAGACGCCTTTTATAACGGACCGGGACTTTCCTCGGACACTACCCATGGAGCTTTTATCGACGCTCTCCCTTGACCTAAAGTTAGTAGTGGTTTTCTTGCGCCTTTTGACTTGGTAAAACTAAGCGATGGCTTCCGTATCGTTTCTATCTCTATGGTTGGACTTGGCTCTTGATTTTTCGCCCTTTTCGTCGTTTGATCTGAGCACCTCCGGCATCATCTGCGTGCTGCTTCTCTTTCTTACTTGCTCCTTGCGGTCCGCCTGCTTTTCGCGTCATTCTGAGAGAGACAGATAATTTCGGAGAGTACATGCTCTAAGAAATCGGACCGAGATCCTGTATGCAATAATAGGACCCATCGTACATACAACAACCCTCACCATCTCTCGTCGTCTCAATGTTCTGCATAAAGATGCTCTGTGTAGCCGTCGCGACTCGGCTGGTACATCCTTGTCTCTTACATGTTGGAGACATTTAGTGAACCTTCCTACCAAAGCCGCGACTATGTTACCACCACCTATTGAGTAGCACTCATTGCAGCACAGGATCCGTCCAGAAAGCGAACTGCAAGTTATTAGCAACCTTTAATAATAGCATAACTCTGGACTCACATGCATGTATGTCCGGAGAATGTCTTTCCAAGAAAGTGTTACACATCCAAGGTTGTCAATAACAAATACCTGAATCAGGTGTAACTGCCGTATGCACTAGCGGACTTCTTTGCTTTCTTTGTTGTGCAAAGGTGTCGCTCTCAGAAGCATGTGTTCCTAATCTCCAATTGGCGTACACGACGCGTGTGGACAGACGTAACAGGTATGTAAAGCCGCTCAGACAGCGCCACGTAAAACTTCGCATATATGAAATTCACGATGTCACTATTTTATGATTCCACTGACATGAGATAAAACAGGAAGTAGTTATCAAATAAGCGAATATGTAGATATTTCCAGATCCCGGAGCATGAGCTCCTTGCAAACTATATTCATGTGGCGTTGCTGTTACACATCCAACAAACTATCTCGATCCTTACGCGAATGGTCGGGAGATCCTTTTTTATTTATTTTACCTTCGGCCCCTGTCGGATTGGTGCATGGTTTTATCCGCAAATAAGCATACTTGCTTTGGCTGCTGTGAGTGGGTAAGCTAAAAGTGGACAAGCTTCTTGAATTAACCGACCACTCGTAATGGGTCTCCTGGCTGCCTTCCCTTGATTGCAGACCTCGTACGATAGCTTTTCGTCGGCGAGACCGAAAGAACAAAAAATCTCGCGTTACACGTGGCAAGACTACTGTACTCGCGTCTTTCATCTGTATCTCCAAACAAGACGTACTGTCGTGCACAAGAAGACGCGCTGTACATAGCTATTTTCAGGACACCCTATGGTAGAATATGTAATAAGATCGTTGACAATACTCAGGAAGGGGAAAAAGGGTAAAGCATTCTACCCACGTTAGATTGTTACAAAGTAGCTCGACATCAATACTGTCGGAGGGGCGTAAGCGTAATTTTGATGGCTGTTATACATACAAGCAACACGCTTACTGTTTTGTACCGGAGATCGAGTAATATTGTTGTTTGCGTCGTATCCACGATTTCCGAAGTGAGCTTTCCCTATGATAAAATACATGTATGCATGCGACGTAGAAAAAGGAGACGAGAAGCAAACAAGAAGCAGGTATCCCTTAAATGTTTACGTGTATCATAGACATAGCTAAGTCCGTGCCTGATAGACCCACAGCTTTGACTTAACTCCTGATTCCGACTCTGTCACACCTGGAGTCTCACACCCGTATGGGCTGAGAAGTGCATATGTCTAGGGAGCAGCAGTGTGTGTGTGGAACAGCGTGGGTAAATGGTTGATAAGAGGAACCACGGAGCTCTATATAACCAGAGTGGAAATGTTGGTAAATAAAACAACTATCTTTCTTTCAATCTCACTTGACTTCTACTGTCTTTCCGTCTATTTCTCCACCCAAACACTACAACGTAGCAAAATGAAGTTGTCAATTGATATTACGAGCTACCCTCGACCTGCTCGTTGCACGTTAACAATATCGAATACAGTTTATTTCCAGAAACGTATAAATACACCTTGCAACTGGACACTTTATAGAAGTCACCCCATGGAAAAAGTAATTGAAAGCGTCAATGCTCTCATGATTGCCGAAGGCCAGCAGCAGCTGTGGAAGGAGCTGCGCCGCTTACAACGGCGACATCAGCAACTGACCTTGGAGATATCTGAACTCCAGTCCCAAATAGGACAGCCTCTGGCGGTCGTGGCACCATTTGGTGGCCCCGGTGGTTCTAGCCGCACCGATAGTTCTGCCAGTTGTGGCCGTACCTGGCGCTCTCGTCGTGGCTCTCGCGGATCCGATTGTTTTGGCGCCTCCGGTGGTTCTGGCGGATCCGGTTATACTGGCGGCTCCCGTGATACTGGTGGATCCAGTTGTTCTCGCGGCTCGTGCGGTGTTGGTGCATCCGGTTGTTGTGGTGTCCGTGGCCGTAACTCCGGCTCTGGTGGCTCCCGCGGATCCGGTTGTTCTGGTGGCTCTCGCGGCTCTTTCGGATCCGGTGGTCGTCGCCGTCGTGGCGATTTTTCCTCCTCAGGGAGGTGAAACGATAGCTTTCTTATTAAATACATCTTTTAGTGATATTTGTTTGTCATCATTGTCACTGCTAAAAATGTCTAATTTCGCCTTCATAATCATGAATACGATGTAGCAATATGAGACAAAGTATAGGTTTAGGAAGCTTGATAGAGGGAAGAGAGCAGTTCATAAACAGAAGGAGCAAGTTAGACTGTGGCATACTAGAAGAAGTCAGAGATGTTGTTCGTATTCTAGTCTACAATTTGTCTATGTCGGCAACGTAGAAGTTGCATAATACACCCATCTGAAGAATGGTTTCCACGAGTTACGTATGTATACGCTGTACAATCTTATAATGCACAGGTAGTGACAGATGCAAAAGCTGGGCCCGTCTTACTTACAGATAAATTGTAGCGTCTTGGTACATCGAGGGACTGGCGTTGTAGGTCATTATTGGGCGTTCGTCAAGCGGGGAAGAAACAAACACTGTTTCAGGATAGAAGACGCCAATGTCAAAAGCTGTACTTGACATATGTCTGCGGAGGAGCCCATGGCAGCTCTACAGGATATCCGACTTCTCCTAGCGCGTACTCCCCTGGTCTATGTAAAGGAAGATCATGTTGAAAACATGGTCTGCGACAGTGAGTCTGTCGATGTTCCTCTGCTGGAGTCTCCAGATATTATCGTGGCACCTCTGCCCGAGCCTATAGTTATTTTATTTGCTGTGGACATGTGTCATATGCAGTTATTGCTGACTAACTCTAAACAAAACCGAATAGAGCATGCACAAGAGCTGGCGATTCCAGGGCAGCAGCTTATTTATATAACGGTTAGTGTATTGGTTTCGAGCACCCTTGCTAATATTTGTATTTCTATTATAGATGGTCACGATCGACGCGTTCTGATATAACACTCAAACCGGTTTAATCAACCTTGGTGGAACATTGATGTTCGAGACGCGATGTGGTGCCGAGAATTGGTAAGAGCATGAAATATTTGAATTTAGGCATTTACTCAGTGTCAAAATCGAGTCTCCAGAAATTTTGCGACTGTGGGCCCTGGCTGACGAGAAAGCGGGAAGCAGCCGTGCAATATTTGCTAATGCTGCTTTAGCAATGGAGCAAGTTTTCCTAGTCTACATGAACTTTTACTACCCATGGCTTTATATGTTGCAAATCCGCCCTGGCGCGCCAACAGATAGTCAAATGGGAAGTGAGCAGCTATTTGTCTTCATCAAGCACTTTTATACGGGACATTATCTCATGTAAGCGGATCAGTGAAAATAGATATCATGACTAATATGGCCCTGCCAGAAATTATGGCTCTACGTTCGTTTACAGTAGTCAAATGATACATTTATCTCTTGCGCTCCTCATTATAATCAAAAACTAAACGGAAGTCCCAAGTTTCACAGAGTACAAATACAGTCAGCTTCGTCAAAAGCTCTATATAGCATGTTAACGAGGCGTCGAGACAAAAGCCGTAGCGTTCTCCGCAGCGCTGTTGAGCAGATGGTCAAAGGCTATATGTCGACCGGTATCCAGCGTCAACAGCGGCGTTCACAAGCATAGCGAATGAAAGCCATTCCAATTTCATAGGAATGTGGGCTGATTTACCAAACCAAGGCATACAGTAACATACTATGTATCGATATCATTTCATTTATCATTTTAAAAAACAAGAGAGAAGAAGTAGCGGTATACAACATATATGTTTGGAAGAGAAGACGAAATAAATAAAAATAAAAGTAGAATATAGAAAAGATGGATGCGAATTACTTTTGGAGGCGGCGATAGTTACGCTCATGGGTCTTTAAATGACGCGACACCTGATCAGGTCGCGAGAATGCCTTGCCGCAAGGCACCACAGAGCAGCGGAATGGGCGTTCACCCGTATGTACACGCATCTAAGGTAGGTAGGAGTATGAGCAGGCTTATTACCAGACTACATCAGATGGTCCTGTTGTTGTATGTACTTACATGCTTGGTCAGATTACTGCTCTCTGCGAACTTTTTGTTGCAGCCGGTATATTTACAAGTAAAAGGGCGTTCGCCGGTGTGGGTGCGTCGATGGATTTTCAAGGCACCAGAGATGGAGAACGTACGATCGCAACCCTCTTCGGGACAACGAAAGGGTTTTTCACCGGTATGGATCCGCATGTGTTGGGTCATGATGTTGGCCTCCGAAAAACGTTTCTTGCAGATCGTACACTGATACGGTTTGTCACCTTGGTTTTTTGTTAGATCTTCTCTTGTTTCTTTTCTTCTTTCGAATAGATCAGGACATACCGGTGTGGGTTTGAATGTGACGCATGACTTTTTGTCGTTGGGTAAAAGACTTGCCGTTGCGATGACACTCTTGCCATTCGCACCAGTATCGACTTTTGCCCGTGCCAACGTGGTCTTCGGACAAATGACCGGTCAACTCATCAAATGTCTCAAAGCGTTGGTTGCAGTTGGTCCACCCGCAAATGTGGAGGAAACGCTGTCCGAGGTGGTCGCTGAGGTGGTTAAACAGTGCATCTGAAGCGTCCACCGTCACTGTGCATGGTCCCCAGCGGCAGTGGATATTTACTGACCGGCTACTGAGATGGACCTTGCAGACGTGAGTCGTCAGCTCGTCCACTTGCTGGAATTTCTCGTCGCACGCAGCCCATTGACATGCTTTGCGCTCTTGTTCGCTCATGCTGTAATAATAGTATGCGTGTGCGTTCTCCTCATCATCATAATCGTCGTCGTCGTCGTCATTTTCTTCGTATCTGCGTTTGCGGATGGATGTCTCGATGGGCTGTAGCTTTTGTGGTTGTTCCGAAGGTGTTGGTGGTGTTGGTGTAGGTGGTAGCTGTTGCTGGGGCTCGATTGAGGCGGCGGCGGTGGTTGTCTGCGTGGCTGCGCCTTCTATAGCCAATGGACAACATTCGGCACAGCAGTCGTCTTCAACAACAGCGGGTGAAGAGGCGTTTTGTGGAGGAGAACAGGGGCACGTGCCGGATTGGTCACAGTCTAGCGTGCATGTCTGGCTGTTGCCAGAGAATTCAGGGAAGCTGCTTGGATTAGTGGGATGGGCAGATGGAAAAGGGTTGCCTGGAGGTGGAAACGAAGAGAATGATATAGAAGCAGCAGGAGGAGGAGGTGAGCAGCGAGAGCAGCAAGGATATTCGTTATTCTCGTCCGCATTCTGTTGAGAAGGCGTTGCCATGTTGGCTCTACATGTAAAAGTGTATAACTTGCGGAAAAAAATAAACAGTAAACTGGAAGAAATAATAGGGTGCGGCAACTCGGTCTGCTTCTAAAGGAAATGCTGCTGTTTCGCCCTACGTAACAACGAAAAAAAAAAAAAAAAAAAAAAAAAAAAAAGGAACTCCATTCGATTCACTCTTCCTCCCTCACCATCCCTCACTTTTATGTTTATCTTTGATCATCACTTAATATAATGCTGCTGTGCCATTTTATATGGCAGGCATACTTAATGCATACGTATCAGGCTTAACTTTGTCAGGGGAGAGACAACAGAAAACAGCTTGGCCCTGTGTAAAGTCGAACAAAAGCGATGAAAGTCATGTGAATTTTTAGTCATTTATCGTTGCGCAATTTGCCACTTTGATACGGCACGGATGAGAGATGCGAAAGTGGCCAGGCCGGCATTCATCTGATATACCACATAACCGGGTTGCTCCTTTATGCGGTATAGAACCTTGTTACACAGGGCCTTTCACACTTTGATATACTATACGTAGCATCACATGTCTAGTGCTTCAATTTCATTATCTATTTCTATGTGAGTGGAAAGGAGAAACTTACGAATAGCAGGATCCTTGATTAATATGCGTAGCGATAAAATAGATATGGAGTACGACGCATGTCCTCATCAAAATAGCCAGGTTTTATTGATGTGTAAGGGAATAAAACATCACATACGAAGAAAAAAGTGAATGAAAACAACGTATATGGTATGCAATGTGGCATAAAAAAGAAGCGTGGTTACATTCTGTAAGCAGGGGAGGAGAGAGGGCATCGAGAATCTAGCGAAAGAACGAGCGAAGACTCACCACACTTCTAGCCGCCATAGACTGGGGATTCTGATTTGATGTTCCCCACGGCCGGGGTCCATCACCATGCTCTGCGGACAATGAAGATAGACAAGTGTATCACGGTTCATTTGGATCGTCTTGACTAACGCATTATACATGGTTGTGTCGGGCGGGGTCTCTGATAAATGGAAACTCTTCAGACCTGTGGCACCTTCATCTTGCAGCTGTAGCAAAACAGCATCTAAATCAGGTTCCTGTTGGCCTTGCTCGGGTAGATGCAGAACGCGCAAGTTTGACTTGGGTAGAAGCTGGCAGAGCACGGCATTGAAAGGTGATTCTGCTTTCCACTCGCCGCACAAAAGCAAGGCTTTGAGCGAGGGAAGTACGGTGGTTAGATCTTCCAAGGAATCTGTGCTGTAGGGAGTTTGCAAGACTTGGAGACCCGCGTGGGTCAAAGGCATGGCCATTACTTTAAAGGACGGAGGCACCTGGAGTGGAGGTAGTGCTGACGTAGCGCAGCCGGCAACAAAAGTGCAGCTGAGTACCATGAGCTTGGGACAAAAGAAAAGAAGAACCCGCGCGAGGTTGCTGGGTATCTGCGCAAGGGAGATCCGAAGATCAACCAAGCTGTGGCTGGCTAGTGTTTGGATATGTTTGCAAAGGCGCGCATTGACACAAAGCTGAAAATCCTCCGCATTGACGTCCCTTTTGAAAAGATGACCTTCCATATCGCCTATGAGTCCTATCATGTGTTTGGTTGTAGCGTCAGCAATAGCATGTCTAGCATGTATCATTCCATGACTTGCGTAATTTTTCGATGGAGTGGCATTGCGCCTCACTGAGCAGGGACAAAACAGTACAGAAGCGGGTGTCGCCCTGAATGTAGATATTCTTGAGGTCACGCTTGAGCACCTGAGCCAGACCATCCTCCCAAATGTGATGGCGAAAATGACGCAGGTAGATGTGAAGGTTGTCCCAAACTGGCAGGCGTAGCAAAAGATCCCTCCAGCGGTGCGAGAGGCGGGCACATACGAGCCTCTGCTCGGGGACAGTGTCTAAAACGCGCCGGAGGAGGCTGCCGTTGAGCTTGTCGATCGGGTCGAGCTTGATATCGCGGCGTGCTATAGCACGTTGTAGAGCCTGTTCGAGGTCCGGGTCGGACGTCTCCTTCAAGCCAAGTTGATAGATTTCAATGGCGCGTGCATAGTGGCCAAGCTCGAAGTAAGCATTGCCAGCCATGAGATACCCATATCCGATGCGAAAAAATGTCTGGAGAAAACTGGTCCCTTCTTGAGCGGCGACACGGAAACGTTTGGGGTCCTTGGTCTGCAGTTGCTCGTCCAACCGGCGCTTGAGTGCCTGAGACATGTCAGACGGCTGTTTGCCGCTCATGCATATGGCGTCCTGCGACTTCATGACTTCTGAAAAAACTTCAACGATGGTGTCGATCGAGTTTTCCTCTTTTTCTTCCAGCATGCAGGGGAAAACCAGGGGAAAGAGGAGCGAATGCCAGTAATTCGTGTAAGAAAATGTTACTTTCAATGCCTCATAGTAGAACATTGGTACCCTATGTTTACTTATACTTGAATAAAATGATAAATACGCATATTTCTGAGAAGCAGGTTTTGTACATAAGCATTATGCGACACTGAAGAGCGTGGGACTTGATTACTTTTACCCAAATATTGATAAATTGGAAATATACAGTATGATGCTCTTTGCTTGAACTTTGAGCGGAGGGTCTGCTGCATAGAGCGTATATTGTGCATACCCCAAGAGCTTTAGGGGATTCGCCTTCTACGTAGACATTACCCAAACTGCGGATTTTTGTACACATGTCGGTGCACGTTAATGAAGTAGTTAGACAGCATAACGATGATAAAACAGTGTTATGTTATGCCAATAACTTTTTTATACATTATACATGTGCAAGAGGCGAAGCGAAATGATAATTAGCCGACGCGAAGAAAGTGGTGAACTTGCTTAGCGAATAGCAAGCAAATCTAATGTGACATAACAGCTCATATAGTGTCACCCAATACGTCAGTAGTGTATGTATGGGGTAGACTGTATTAGATAATTGCTGCGGAAAAAAAGAAGATCGTATTATTTCCGTCTGTGAAGTGGTACTTGCCATACTGAGTAAATAGAGATCTTCCACCTGTCAGTACACAGCTAATGACGGTATATATTATGTACGGTAGTCTTCAGATATTCCGCTGCATCGGTCGAAAGTGTATTTTGAGTATATGACGCAATAGTTATGATTGTTCCGTGCAACTTCTGGTGGATCGAGTGGATACAAAGGCGAACGCGCAACAAAAGGGATTGCTATGTATGAGGTACGGTGTTCTAAACACAGCTTATGTAAGATAGATCTCTTCTGCGGGGCAACCGAGCACTTGGCTCGTGGAACGAGGGTGGCCAGCCATGCGTAAAATACCAAGAATTTGTACGGGATACGAAAGCGATCCAACCATTCTGCCGTCATCGTGTTGCTAATGTGTCGAAATTTGTCCCGGTCTCACGAGTCTACCCACAGTGTTCAGCACTTTACCGAGTCACGGAAGTGAATAGAGCATAATCTACTTTGATTGAGTGTCAATGTTTGGTCTACAGTGCGGAATCCAGGAGAAAAGAGATGGTGTCACCGTGCATCTTATGTAAGCTACTATAGTATACCGAGGAAGCCGGGTGTGTATTATACATACGAGCACGCCCTTCACACTCTACTTTAATAAGTGAAATTGGGCATGGGAAACCTATATGATCTCCCGAAATAGGGAAAGAATGGCTCTGATGATCGCTGTGCCCATGAAAGCAGCGGTTTATGCATAACAGCTCCTGAGAAATGGATTCATGTCTATAGTTTGTATGCTCAGTCATCGACATATAATTCTATCCCTATGATATGCTGGTTGGCGTTGTTCATGCTTTGATCCCTGTGTGATGGGTGTGAAAGAAAGTCACTTCTCATATGACTATCGAGGGGGTGGGGGCAGGTAGGACACAGCGGGAAAAAAAGTACCGACCGGTGCACAAAATGCAATGTACTGCCCTTTTTCTTTTTTTTCTACCCACCCTGCTTCTGCGTTATAGGAGTACAGAGGAGCATACGATCCGATATAAAAACGCCAGACGATAGCACAAAATGATGTTGTGGAAGAACAAGAACGTGAGAAGCACCGAGTTTTCTTTCCATCATGAAAGCCCACGTGTATCTCATTTGCGGCCTTGTCTTTTTGCTTCAGAGCGTCACCGGCCTCAGCACAGGCATCCATAAACATGACAAATTCAACACCTGGTTTCTGGTTACCGATTCAAGCACATACGTGGTCGGTGCGACGGCGGATGGCTACCTACTCAACTTACACTGGGGCGCGCGTCTCGACGATCTAGACAACTTGAACGCTACACTCAGCACGGACATGTCTTCTCAAGACCCAGCCATCACCGTAGCCAAGGAGGAACTGCCCATCTTTGGCGGCTTGCGATACCGCGAGAACGCGCTCAAAATCGAGCTGCCGGACGGCACGCGGGAGTTAAACTTGCTTTACGCCGGCGACGCCAATGTGACGGGCAACAATCTCGATCTCCACCTGCGTGACGGCAACCACACGGATCTGCTCGTGACTCTTCACTATGAAGTTGATGCCGAGAACGACATTATCCGACGGTCTTACACGGTCCGCAACGGGCTAAAGAAATCCATCAATATCTCCAAGGCACTGTCGGCTGCATGGCACCCGCCGACCACCCTCGGCCGTGATGATAAGCGCGAGCTGGTGACCCTGGCAGGCGAATGGTAATCTTAAAAGGCAGATGGTATTTTTATAAAGTATTCTGACCTCACGCGGATATAATGACAGGTATGCCGAGGCGAATGTGGAGACCACCGTCCTTCGTCCGGGAGTGCGGCATGTGGTCGAATCGACGCGTGGCTTCACCTCACACACGTCCTTTCCGTATTTTGCTCTGCGTAGCGTGGCCGACGAAATCAGTAACGGTGAGCAGGATGTCTATTTTGGCACGCTTGCGTGGTCAGGTGGATGGGAGATCTCGGCGCATATGAACCCAGAAGGTGAAGTGCGTATCGCGGGTGGTATACAGCACCTCGACTTTGGGTGGACTCTCGAGCACGGCGAGTCGTTCACCACACCTGTTTTTGCGGCGGGATATACGAACGAAGGCATGTCGGGTGCACGAAAGCGGATGCCGCGTCATGCGCGAAAGTACCAGAAAAAGAATGTCAAGACTCAGCAAAAGAATCACAACCCGGTGCTTTACAACTCCTGGGAGGCGGTCTCGTTCAATGTCACAGCCGAGAAGCAGCTTGATCTGGTTGAAAAGGCGGCCCCACTTGGCGTAGAGCTCTTTGTAATCGATGATGGCTGGTTTGGCGCGCGTGACAACGACTCGGCTGGTCTGGGCGACTGGTACGTTAACAAGGATAAGTTCCCGAACGGCGTCAAGCCCATCGCCGACCGCGCCCATGCGCTTGGCATGAAGTTTGGTATCTGGTTCGAACCTGAGGGTGTAAGTTTTGTAGCTCTCTCAAGATAATATGTTCAAACATCTCAACTGCATCTAGGTCAACCCGAATTCGGACCTGTATCGTGCCCATCCTGACTGGGCTTTCCATTACCCAGGCATTCCACAGTATGAGGCACGCAACGAGCTGTCGCTGAATCTGGGAATCCCGGAGGTACGCGACTACCTGTACGAGCGCTTGCACGCGATTATCAAGGACAACGACGTGGACTACATCAAGTGGGATATGAACCGTCCCTTTGCGGAGGTAACCATGTTGCACGACAATGGCCGCAACCCACGCGAGGCGTACATGCATATTGTGAATGGCTACTATGACTTGGTGGACCGGCTCAAGAAAGATTTCCCAGATCTTTTGATCGAGAGCTGCTCAAGCGGTGGCGGTCGCATGGACATGGGAATCGTTGAGCGGGTAGACCAGGTCTGGACAAGCGATAACACGCGTCCGGATGGTCGTTTGTTTATTCAGTACGGCGCTTCCTTGTTCCTTCCGCCTCGTGTGATGTGTAAGTTCATACAGAATAAGTAGAAGCTTTCCTCATGCTCATGCTCATGTTATGTACTTTGTGTAGATGGCTGGGTGACGGAGTCGGGTGACGATAACAACGTCAAGATACCCCTCTCATTCCGCTTCCATACCTCTTTTATGGGCGGCTTGGGTATAGGATCCAATTTGAATAACTTCAACGATACGGACATGGAAGAGAGCAAGAACTGGATCAAGCTCTACAAGGAGCTGCGTCCTGTGATTCAGGATGGCGACCTCGACTGGCTCGTGCCGCCCTCGCGTGTGGGTGAACTGATGGCTGTAACGCAAACAACCTCACATGATCAAAGTGAAGCCGTCGTGCTTGGTTTCCGCCACAACACACCCTTCAACCGACCTATCCCGAAGGTGCGTCTTCGCAATCTGGAAGCCAAGCAGAAGTACCAGGTGCGTGTCTGGCTTGAGGATGCCACAAAGACAGAAGACAGCTACGAGATGTCGGGCGCGTTGTTAATGGCACAAGGTATCACTCTTCCTGGTCTCAATAATGCCATGTTTAGAAGCGTGCTAGTTCATGTCAAGCAGGCATAATAATTTCGTGTATCTGCGACTCAGGGAATAAAATCTAGCACTCAAACAAGAATTGTCCAACGTGCTGACGTGCATAATTGTTCTAAGACACCTACATCTGGACGTCGGGGTCCTCGACAGACACTCTGCCGAAAATTCGGTAAACAGCCTTACAAAATAACGACAGATGCGTACTCGGATTAGCGCGGTTCCATCGAGGGAAGACCCACACTGTCACAGATCCAGTTCCCCTTCGGATTATATTGCGACGGCCTAGAAAAGTTTCAATATAGTCGTTTCGGCGTTGCGTTTGCCTCGTGGTGGTTGTGAGGCGCGTGCAGGTCAGGGCGGTTCGCGATGTACTCTTTAGGGTCCGTCCTTCCGCTGCTGTCAGTGAACACCGTGCGTTCATTATACACTCTGTTGGGTGACGGGAAAAGCGGACCGCACTTCGACTGCATATCTCTGAAAGCTCGTTGCTATCCTCTCGCTTCGTATGCTTTTCCCTCTTTCTGAATACCGTATTAAATGAAGAATACAGACAAATTAGCCAAATACGTGCACAATGTCGTTTATTTTACATACAAGGTTGCAGAAAGCTTTATCAACTATAGACTATAGACTACAGATTAAAAACTACTCTGCATGTTTCCATCTGTCAGGAATGAGCTGTTGGCCTCTAATATGTAGGCCCTTGATGACACTTCGTATGACCCTCTTGGGTCCATAGGACATTTTCGATGACATGACGTACAGATCAAACATGGTCTACTCGTGAGTAGTTGTTCCAGGGGCTAGGTTGGAGAGAGTGGTCGTCAGGGTAAACAGCTCTTCTTGGGAAACGATTAATCTAGGTCGACGACTTCCGAGACCAGATCAGAAGTCAGTCGGTCAATAGCGACTCTGAGAAGACCCTTTCGGCAACAGAGCTCTGCCGGTCTTTGCAAAGGACAAGTGTACGGGTATGGGCAGCCAATTCGTGGATATACGACTCAATGGGAAGAGTTTAATGCTTATGGAGTATGTCGCGGACGATGGCCTGATAAGACCTGAATAGCTGGGTAACATTGGCATCCTTGAACATCCATGGATTATCAGGCTTGCACGCCGAACCGGTGTCTTCATAGAGAACAATCACGTCATCATTGATGGCCAACCTGGTTTCACCGGTATTGTTGTCATCGTGGTGAGCACAAGTGTTGCTTATCGTTTCGCCAGAGTCCGTCATGGCTATGGTCGTTGCTTGAGGACTAGAATTGATGGTTTCATTTTTTGGGTTTGAAGAAGACGCCAAGCGAAGATCCGAACGAAGAGTCGAAATATTGCGCGCGGTAAAATTAAGCTGGGGTTGCCAAATTTTGCAGCGACTCGGACACGCTCTTCTTTATGCAGAAAATCACCAGGATCGGCGCCATCCCGTGGACTTCCTTGACGTTCAGACAGTATCGCAGCTCACGTGTCATGAACTGCTCTGTCACTACCTGCTGCACTTGCACGATTACCGGTGACTCTGGCCAAACGACTGAGAACGTGGGGACGTACAACACATTGCGGCTCCCACTATCGCTTGAAAGGATGGGCATCGCCGTCTCGTACAGCTCGATCGCCAACGGATTATCCATACTGGTCGACAACAGGATGCTGGTCGGGGGACGAGGATCAGTGGCATGTCGTGCGCTTTCCTTGACGGGAAGCCATCACCGCAAGGTACGTAGCAAGAAATTCTCGTTGCCACCTGTTGAAACTTCCACTACAACGTCTTGTGGTGGCGAATAGCTCGGCGTTTGCTCGGCGTTTGTCCTCGGGGGAGCCACTCAGGATCCAGCTCCACATCAAGCGTGTCCGGATCGTAATGAGCTGGATTAAAGCAGGATGAGCTAAACTAGTATAACGGGTGAGTTTTATGGAGTTCAAAGGGTTCGAATATACCTTGCGTCATCGGCGGTGGGCGGCTGAAGCAAGGGTAGCTCCACGCCGACAGGTGCGACAGGCGAAAGCAATGTTGCCAAATGCGCAGACGCCAAAGCATTTAACGTGAGTGGTTGAGCGCCGCCGAGCGTGTCTGAACTTGTCTAAGTAAGCTTGATATAAACATGTTGCCAGCTTGACGGAGGAGGAGAGAAGACGAAATGTCTTACCAAACCGCGAGCACGGACTTTAGGCTGGTGCGCGTGTCGGGTGTTGAACGGAAAGCCAGAGTACACGTTACACTGACTTTGATCCCGGGAAGACCGCGATGTCATTGAGGCAGTAGTTTCAACGGTGACGCCGGCCACCAACCGCCTAAGCTATGTGGATGCGAACGAGGAAGAAGGAGGAAGGGAGAGGAAGTGGAGAGGAAGAAGAGTCAAGGAGAAGAAGCGAGAAAGGAGCAGAACTGAGCTACATGTTATTAATGCCTCATATTCAATGTGTGGACATGAGTCTGTCTCACTTATCATGTAAAGGGCTACGGTTTCCGTTCCACACACAATCACCAGTTCCTTGAGACTGTTGTTCCTTCTTGAGAGTATAGGTATTTGTTGATTAAGTGCTGTAGATTTCTCTTCTCACGGCTTCTGCCGCCTTAGCATCCCTTTAACGTCATCAAAAACAACGGAATGCTAGTCAGTGTCACACACATAAGAAAGCGCTTTCATGATTATTTCACTTATTGATTTTCTTTTCTTTTTTTTTTTTTTCATTCAATACAATCACACATATAAAGTGGACCCTCACATAGCGTTTTGTATGGATGGATGGGGGAAGATCTTTTGTGCAACCTAGGAGGTAGCGAAGCGTAAATTGAGTATCATGCTGCGGATTATGTATTTTTTGTTTTCCTTATTATTTCTATCTACTCGCCCCTCCTAATGCTGCTCAAACGCCCGAAATCAGAACGCAATGCAGTATCAGCCGCTCTTCCAGTACCAGAAAGCAAATACCCAAAACGAAAACGCGCCGCCGTATCCTACAAACTGAATGTCGAAGAATTGGACAACAGTAGCGACGATGACTTTGACGGTGGCGACGATCACAACGCGAAGCGACGCTGCGTTCGCTCACTCAACGACCTCTCCAACATTACTCGTGGCTTCAACCCCCTCTCACGACCGTCTTCAAAAGATTATGACCCGCTCATGGTTCTCAAACGCAAATTTGCTGTACCTGTCACGAATCCCCTGAGCGTGCCGTCTGATTCGTATGGTGAGCGCAAGACGTTGGGTTTGCGAAGGCGGCCCAACACCGATCGACTCTTGCACGACCCGAATGCCGAAGACGCCTTGATCCTGTGGGATCCCAAAGACGAGCCGAAAGAACCCGAGAAGAAAGACAGCGAAAACACAGCACCTCCTCCAGCCGTGGCGTCGTCCGAGAAAACAAAGCAGCGGCCAAACAAGTCTTTATCCGAGATATTGGGTCTCAAAAAAAAGGAACGCAAAAGGGTACCAGTGGTCGTCGATCCTGTGCTTGTCAAGATTCTGCGACCGCATCAGGTGGAAGGTCTCAAGTTTTTATATCGATGTACCACCGGTAAAGTGCGACCGGATGCTCATGGGTAAGTGCTACGGAATCTCTTTTTTGTACGTAGGCGCTTACATCTGATTTAGGTGTATCATGGCCGATGAGATGGGTCTTGGAAAAACAGTATGTCTATTGCCTTGTGTTATTAGAGATGTTGCTGATGTACCGTCTATTAGCTTCAGTGCATCGCCCTCGTATGGACGCTCCTCCGACAATCAGGTATTTCGGGAAAGCCGACAATCCAAAAGGCCATCGTCACCTGCCCCTCTAGCTTGGTCAAGAACTGGGCCAACGAGTTTGGTAAGTAAAACTAGCGAACCTGCAAAAAAGATGCCTTAATCCAGATATTAGTAAAATGGCTCGGCGAAAACCGTGTACGACCTCTTGTAGTTGATAATGGTGACAGCAAAGACAAGATCAGCGCCGTCAAACAGTGGGCAGCAGCTCAGGGCCAACTCGTAAACCCAGGTGAATACCGTCAAAGACCAAGAAGGTGTTGTGCTGTGTGCTGACAATTGTGCATAGTCCTTGTTATATCCTACGAATCATTACGATCGTACACCAAATACCTCAAAGACTCGCCTATTGGCCTGCTTCTATGTGACGAAGGACACCGGCTCAAGAATGGAGGTAAACGAAAAAAAAAAAAAAACCAATGCCAATATGTGCACCGATTCATCTGCTCACTTCTTCTCCACTCTCTAGCATCGCTGTTATTTCAGGAACTCAACAGTTTGTCCGTAAAGCGGCGCGTAATCTTGTCAGGCACTCCCATTCAGAACGACTTGATGGAATATTATTCGCTCTTCGATTTCGCCAATCCTGGTCTGCTCGGTACACCTGCTGAGTTCCGCAGAAACTTTGAGAACCCAATTCTGCATGGCCGTGATGCCGACGCGACGGACAAGGAACGCCAGATCAGTGATGAGAAGGTTGCTGAGTTCTGGGGCATCGTATCCAAGTTTACGATCCGTCGCACCAACGATATCCTTACCAAATATCGTACGTATCACGATGATGCTCTCCATTTGTTGCTGACCATGCCTGTCTTGACAGTACCCATCAAACTGGAACACGTCGTGTTTTGCAAGCTCGCGCCGCTGCAGGTCGATCTCTACAACGCGTATCTTAAATCATCCGAGATTCGACGACTGGTGGCAGACGAAAAAAGTCAGGCGCTCAAGGTGAGTTTTGACAAGACGGTGATACACAGAGGTATTAAGCCTTTGTTCTAGGCCATTACCATCCTCAAAAAGCTCTGCAATCACCCGGGTCTACTCAGTCTTCCAGAAGACATCTCTGGTTCTGCAAAGATCATCCCCGAGTCATACTATCCATCCGGTCGCCATCCCCAGTTTAATCCTGCTTTCTCTGGAAAATTTCAAGTCTTGGAACGGTAGCTGGAAATACTGCGTCTGTTTGTACAGGAAATATTTATGGGTCATATAGGATGCTTGCAAAAATCCGCAAGGAGACAGACGACAAGGTGGTCATTGTGAGCAACTATACACAAACACTGGATCTGATGCAAACGTTTTGTCGGCAAAAACAGTGAGTCTGGACCAGAAGTTGGATATACATCACTGACATATATCGTTCTATGCAGATATGGGGTTCTGCGTTTGGACGGTACCATGACAGTCCAGAAGCGTCAAAAGCTGGTGGATCGATTCAATGATCCTGACGGCGAGGAATTTGTGTTTCTTTTGAGTAGCAAAGCGGGTGGTTGTGGTCTCAATCTGATTGGCGCCAATCGTCTCGTGCTCTTCGATCCAGGTACAAGTACCACAGCAATAGAGGCATAAAAAAGTACTTACCCAAAATATCCTAGACTGGAATCCTGCTTCGGATCAACAAGCCTTAGCCCGTATTTGGCGGGATGGACAACGCAAAGATTGTGAGTGGAGCTGCGCATTGGTTTGCCTGTTGGACTCATGTCCTAATTTATCTTGTATAGGTTTCATTTATCGCTTGATTGCAGCAGGCACGATCGAGGAAAAGATTTTCCAGCGGCAATCGCACAAACAGTCCATTTCCAATTGCGTCGTCGACGAAGCAACCGATATGGAGCGCCACTTTTCACGCAACGACATGCGGCAGCTGTTCCAACTCAACCTTGAAAGTGAGTGTGAAACACACGAGACATTCAAGTGCAAGCGATGCATGAAGGGCAAACAAGTCAAGGAGGCCGAAACGATGCAGTATGGCGACGCGAGTACGTGGGATCATTTCGACAAGGACCTGGTGCGCTTACCTGACCCGGTCCTACGGGCAGAAGCTGGCAAAGGCATTGTATCTTACGTGTTCGAATATGTGTCACATGAAGTAAATACATAGTTGCATGTTTATAAAGAGAACGAGATGAAATAATAGAAGTACAGGTGTATATATAGAGAAGCCTAGGTACTTTCACTTTAAGCAAACTGGATAGTGAAACCACTGGTAAGCTTGATGCCAGCATCAGAGAGGACAAGCGCGCCATCCTTGTTGGAAACACCCAGCTTGTGGCCCTTGTAGGTCGCCTTGCTGAACTTCTTGCTGCCAATGACCTTGATGGTCTCGAGCTTCTCGGCCTTCTTATAGCCAAAGTCACCCTTGGCCTGGAGTTTGCCATCCTTGAAGGTGAAGGTGATGTCAGACGTGCCGTCCTGCTTGACCGAGCGACCATCGTCAATGTAGAGGCGACCCTCAGCCTGGCCGTGCTGGTCCAAGGCGATGAGGAGCGAGTATGGCGTCTCGTAGGTCTCCTCCACAGAGTACTTGGGTGTCTTGAGGGGCAGGATGGCACCACCGCGGATGTGGAGCGGGATATGGGTCAGAGGGGCGTCGAGGGTCTTTTCGGTCTCGCCATGGATGACAGTCTCATAATCGTACCAGTCATACCACAGACCCTTGGGGAACTGAGCGTCGACCTTGGTGGCGTTCTCGGTGACAACGGGCGAGATCAATAGATCCTTGCCAACCAGGACTTGGTAGTCGTTAGCAAGGTACTTGTCCTCGGGGTACTCAAAGACAAGCGGACGCCAGACACCGGTACCGATGCGGTGCGATTCTTCAAACAGAGTGTAGTAGTACGGCAAAAGGCTGTAACGAATACCGAGGGCGATTCGGCTAGCCTCGGTCGTCGACTTCCAGAGGAAAGGTTCCTGGTCGGTGGAAGCGTCGTTATTGTGGTTGCGAGCAAAAGGATAAAAGGCGCCCAATTCAGACCAGCGAGTGCAGAGGGTCTCGGTCGTGTTTTCGTTGAAACCGCAGACATCCGCACCAGAAAAGCTGACACCAAACATGTTGAAGTTGAAGATCTCAGAGATGGAGCTCTTCAGGTACGACCACAGCGAGTGGTTATCACCGGTCCAGTGACCCACGTTCTATGTAGAACAAATCACGTTAGTGCTGACCGCAAAGAAAAATGAACGAGAATACATACACGACCGGAGCCGGCAAAAGAAGAGCGGGTGAGCAAAAAGACACGGTCGTTGGGACGGTTCTTGAGCATGACATCGCGCGAGACGTAGCCTTCGGCATGGCCATACAGATTGTGGATATCATAATGAGGAATGCCACCGTGGTGGAGGGCAGTGGTAGGAGCCGTGCGCTCAGAAAGGTAACCAGCACCGTTGTTGATATTGTATTTGGGGTAGAGCAAGTTGCGCTTGTCACCTGGGACGGACGTGCCACGGGCGTCGAGCTCCTTGAGCCACTTCTTGCGAAGCGCAGCAGCCTCATCATCGGGCAAATTCCAGGAGAGGGGCGGGACTTCATCGCGCTTGCCGTCGCCACACGAGCCGGTACAGAACGAAGAAGGTTCGTTCATGTCAATCCAGATACCGTCGAGGTCGAGAAGGTTGATCCAGTCGCTCATCTCCTTGCCCCAGAAGTCGGTCGCATTGGGATGCCACCAGTCAGGGAAGGCAGTGTAGCCCGGCCAGACCTGGCCAATAAACTCGCTGCCATCCGAGTTCTTAAGGAAGACGTCCATATCCTGTCCGCGGCTGTAGGGCGCGTAGCTCGTGTTGGTGCTGAGCGCAGGATCGACCATGGTAACAAAGCGCTGCTTGTTGCTGTGGAGCTGCTTGCTGAGCGCAACCATCTCATCTTTGGGGAAGTTGACAGGATCAAAGGTGAAATCCTTACGGCGGTCCATGTAGTCAATATCAATCCACACCGTCTCGACTAAAAGAAAAATCAGTCATATGTCTTAAAGTGCGGTTGTAGCCAGTCTCCTTACGAGGAATATCCGCATCCTTGTAGCCATCAATGACATGCTGGACGTGACTCATGTTCTTATAGCCATAGCGGCAGTGGTGCCAGCCCAACATCCAAAGCGCGGGCATGAAAGGCTTGCCAATGAGATCCGTGTACGACGAAAGGACACCGTTGGGTGTGTTATCCTTGGGCACAAAGAAGTAAAAGTCGAGGACACCGCCAATGACCTTGTAGGTCAGACGGCCATCACCCGTGAAGAAGACATCCATGCCGTGTGCGTTAAGGAGGAAGGTGCCATGGGCCTTGCCGTTGCGGATCTCAGTGTAGTAAGGGTGCGCACCATACTGATTTTCGTAGAAAGGCGTCGCGATATCGCGGGCCCACAGCGTGGTCACGTTGCGGTGGCGAAGGAAGGGAGCAGTCGTTTCGCCGAGACCATAGATGCTGGCGTCTTCAGGAAGAGCGGTCGAGACCTCGAGATATTGGTCTTCAAAGACGAGGGGATAGTCCGTCGTGTCAAAGAGCTTGGCCTTGTCCGATTTACGGATGACTTGGAAGCCAAAGGGACGGTTGGTGTACTTGAATTCATAGTTGGGGTTGTGAGCGGCATGCTTGATATTGGGTCGAACCAGACCCAGCTCGCTATCGGGTACAGTGTACTGCTTTTGGTCCTTGTCGGCAATCTGAACAGAAGGGAATGAGTTTATGTTCTCCATTCTATCAAGCTCTTTGTTGTACCTTGACGTGGAGACGGTCTTCTGTCTCATAGTCAACCGTGACAACGAGATCGTCTACCGTGTTGCCAAAAAGGTTCTTTCCGCCCGATTTGCGCGAGTTGAATGCAAGTGGAATCTCGAGACCTGTTTTGGTGTGCCTGACACTACCGTCGATTTTGTAACCAGCCGCAGATTTGGAGACGTCTGCATTAGGAAAACAGCGCATGATTAATACATATTATGTCAACACGACAATGCATTAGAAAGTACCGTAGTTGGGCTCAGCTTGCGCGCTGAAGGCTAGCATGGCCACAGCCACAAGGATACTGGAGACGACCTTCATAATATAATAAAAAGAAATGGGGTGAAGGGGTTGAGGGAAAAAATCACCAAGGAGGTGCAGTATATATACGCATGCGCGGTTCTGCACACCCTGAGATCGCAGCTTCTTTTTTGTTCGGTGTCACCTCAGACTCACCCCACAAACTCCCGGATAATAGAAGCTTTTGTGGGTGTGACAGAGGTCGTGCGGCTCCCGCCTTCATTCCGCCTCGTACCGTACGTTCAGAAGGCGGGGAAACGCTCCAGAATGATGTCAATATACACGAGTGGGAATAAGCAGGCTACATTCAGCCGATTACTCGGTCTCCTTCGATACCAGTGGCTACTGTGCCTGGCTGGAGCAATGGGTCCTACCACGGTAAAAAAAAAAAAAAAAAAAGAGATATATAACAAATAAAATGTCAACATTGGTGTCATGCGCCCGTGTGCTTCGCTTGCCATGTGCACGTTTCCCTTTTCCATGCTGCATAGGTTTACAGAGCTAACTATATCTATGTTCTTAATGTAACTCTGGCCTTTCATCTGTGCATTTTGCTTGTATTCACTATAGCTTGATCGGCAAAGGGATTACGGGTCGATGGGACAAGGCGATACGAAAGCGGGCGGGCGTACGACGGCGGTAAAAGTATAATTGAAAATCAGAAAGAGCAAAAGTTCATGTCACCAATTTCCCCGCTTTTTTACGTGTGAATCCGCCCCACCACCAGAAGGTTACATGCAAAGACACACAAGAGGCTGTTTCTGCCATATTTAGATGAGTACCGCTGTCCAGAAAGAATAGAAAGGAAAAGCCCGCGGATTTCTTGTAAAATTGTTCCTGGCAAACCCAGGTAACGGGAAAGAACCCTTTCACCAATGATATTGCAAGTACGAATGCGGTGCTCCCGTGTTTCGTTTATAATTTCCTTCCAACCGATCGTTACGAAAAGGTAATCTTAAAACCGCGCGTAAGAGGGATGGAGGCTGCCACCTTCACTGTTGATCCGGCCGTGTACGACGTGTCTGGCGTAATTTCTAGCGTTTCCCCATTGCTGTCGACGACTGCTTTTTTACCAACGAGCGGGTGGATTTGCGTCGGACTGACAAACTGGATTGCCGCAATCATTTCAGGCTGAGCGTAATCGAAGCTGCCTTTGGCCTGTAGAATGTTGTTTTCAAAGGAGAACGTAATGTCTGACGACGCACCCTGAATAGAATGCCCATCGTCAATATAGAGTCTTCCCTGAGCTTTGCCAAATTCATCCAGTGCGACCAGCAGCGTGTAAGGTGTCGCATATGTATCCGCCACCAGCAACTTGGGCGTTTTGAGCGGCACGATGGCGCCACCGCGCACGTGGACTGGGATGTGTGTCAGGGGTGCATCCAAAGTCGATTGTGTGCCACCCTGAACGGGTTCATGCGTATAATAGTCATACCATACACCAGGTGGAACCAGAGCAACGACAGTGGTCTCGCCTGGATCAAGCACAGGCGACAAAAGGATATCTGTGCCGATCAGAACCTGGGTGGCGTTGTTCGCCAACGCCTCGATCTCGGGATACTCAAAGACAAGCGGGCGCCACACGGTCGTGCCAAGGCGGTGGGACTCCTCGTGGAGTGTGTAATAATAGGGAAGGAGTGCGTAACGGACGTTGAGAGCCTTTATCGTGGCTTCCGTAGTCGATTTAAACAAATAAGGCTCCTGCAGCGTCTGGCCTTTGCCTGCACCATGGTCCATGGTCAGCCTTCTCCTTAAAGAATTTTTCTACTTACAGTTGTGATTCCGAGCAAATGGGTAAAATGCGCCAATCTCCTGCCAGCGTACACAGAGTTCTTCCGTTGCGTCCTCCAAAAAGCCGCAGATATCCACGCCGCAGTATGTAATGCCAAACATGGATATATTGAGCAATTCCGTTACCGAGCTCTTTAGGTATTCCCATGACGAATGATTGTCGCCTGCCCAATGCCCAGCATACTGACCGGAACTAAGTAAATCGAAATGAATATCACAGTCTAGCAGTTTGAGCTGGCTTACCCTGCAAATGTGGAACGGCTGAGGATAAAGGGCCTTTCGTTTGGCTTGTACTTGAGAAGCGATTGACGTGTCGTATAGCACTCAGCATGACCGTAGAGCGAATGGAGATCATAATGGGCGATACCACCATAGTGCTGCGCAGTCATTGGCATGGTCTTTTCAGAGAGGTCTCCGTGGCCATTGTTGATGGCATAGGGCGGATAGAGCAGGTTGCGCTTCTCGTGCGGCAAGAGCGTCTTGGCTTCCTCAGCAAGCGCGTCAAGCGCAGCCTTTTGCTCGGCGTGCATCTTGTCTTGTACGGTTTCCGGTAAGGTCCACGGCTCCAGGCAATCCAGGGCCACATCGATTTTTCCCGAGCCGTGCGATCCGAGACCAAAGCAGGCTGGCTCATCCATATCGATCCAGAGGCCATCGAGCTGCAAACGTGTCATCCAGTCACCAATTTCGTGATCCCAATATTTCTGTGCATTCGGATGCCACCAGTCGGGGAAGACGGTGTAGCCTGGCCAGACCTGGCCGACGCACTCGGAGCCATCCGGGTTCTTGAGAAAGACATCGAGCTCATGCCCGCGTTGATACGCCGGGTACGTACTTTGGTAGGCTTTACCAGCGTCCACAATGACGATCAGTCGCTGTTTGTCTGCATGCAACTTGTCGACGAAGGCCTTCACCTTGTCCTCAGGGAAGCGCGCCGTGTCCAACGTAAAGTCTTTGAAGCCGTCCATATAATCTATATCTCATATCAGGACACTTATCGCTATGATGTATATGAGCACCTACCGATATCAATCCACACGACCTCCACTGTTTCATGGCAGAAATGATGAGTACACGAATTAAAAGCAATGCTGGATTTACTCACGCGGTATGTTGTGAGTCTTGTATTTTTCGACCACGCCTTCAAGTTCGGCCAAATTCTCATAACCCCAGCGGCATTGCTGCCAGCCCAACATCCAAAGGGCTATATACAAAATTATCGTTATTGATATATGTACATACCATGATGAAGTAGGAAAGCTTACCAGGCATCATGGGTTTGCCTATCAAATCGGTGTAGGCACGTGATACTGAGTTGGGTTTATGATCATCTGGCACAAAAATGTAAAATTCGAGGATGCCGCCGATAACCTTCCATGTTATTCTGCCTGTAACTGAAAAAACATCCATGCCATGGGCGTTGAGCAGGAAAACACCGTGCGCCTTGCCTTCTCGTATCTCCATATGGAATGGATGTGCACCGTATACATTTTCATAAAAGCTATCAATAATATTGCGTCAATAAAATTCAACGACAGGACAGACCATCACATACGGTGTCGCCATATCGCGTGTGAATATGGTAGTGGCATCCTATTATGCAGAGATATCAGTACTCGTTGAGTATGGCTCAGCTACATACTTTTGTGCTGTTTCGTTTGAAATGAGGCAGGGCTGTCTCGCCAAAACCGTAAATATTTGTCGTTTCAGGAACTTCAGTGGACACTTCAAGGTACTGATCCTCAAAGACGAGTGGGAAGCTCCGAGTGTCAAACACGGTGGCTCCGTCACTCTTTCGGATGACAGCAAATCCGAAAGGAGCGTGGGTAAACTGGAAATCATAGTTGGCGTCCAACGAAGCTGCCTGTGCACGCGGGCGCTCGAGCCCTAGCGGCGAATCGGGCACGGCGACGTGTTTTCCAGCGACATCCTCGATCTAACAACGCAAGGATATAATTTTAGCATGTTCACGTTTTTGGTTTGGGTCGTTCTTTGTCCGAACCTTGATATGAATGCGATCCTGAGTCTCATAGTCGACAGACACATGAAGCTTCTCGACGGGTTTGCCGTACACGCTCGTGGGTGACACGGTGTCCTCATTCAACGCCAGCTGGATCGATAAGCCAGTATCTGTGACCGTTGCTTTATCCTCCACTCGGTAACCCGCTGCCTTGGAGGAGACGTCTAGGGTAGAAATGAATGGGAAAAATGCGCATGACCGACGGTGAACGCATGATTGGCTTACCATAGTTGAGAGGGCGCTGCTTTTTATTTTTCTTGGGAGCCGTTGGAGCTGCAGACGGGCGTTCAGGTCTGTCTTCAAGAACCATAGCGGCGACAAAAGCGGGAAAAGAGTTGAAAGAAGAACGAGAAACAAAAGATGGAATGCGAACTATAATGTTTACAGTTGCATATCAGCAGACGCGTATTCTGTTGTGTATATGTGTGAGCGAGTGTGCGAAATAGCCCGCAGACTCCCGCGCTATTCATCACAGGCAATGCGTCATTCGATGTGGCACAATATATTATGCACCCACGACCGTCCACGTATTCGATCAGCGACAGATAAAGTTAATAATTTTCCATGCTTTCTTATTATTCACGCGGTATATATAACAGTATGTCTACTATTCAGAGACCTTCCGAATAGGATGCTAATCAGGAACAACTCCAAGCTCAAGTTTATATCACGTTTCTAATGTGCGCAAAGATACCTTTTACGTACAAAAAATGAAGAAAAGCAAACACCCGTTATCATCATCTTGTGCTCCCTGTTTGCCGGTATTTTGAGATGCTCTCGTTGCTCGGGACATCCGTACGACATTGCACATTAAGCGTTTGAGGCGCGTATAGTGATCAACATAATGGCCCAAGCACTGCTGATACATAACGGTACCATACCTAAAAAGTTTGATCTGGTCTGCTTAAAAGCGCGAATTTGGTTCAGGCAGCAGAGAGAAGGACACGGCTTTTATATATGCAATATGATGACGCAATATGTGCTTAGCGAACACACAGGCGCCCCATTGACCATAGCTATACCTAGATACAAAAGCGGCCTAGTTGCAGGGTGAATTAGACCTGAATTCGCTATAGTGGAGGGCCATCTCAACCAATTCTGTGCGCACGCACAGAAGTATAAGCTGTTGGAGCATTTTTTGCAAGATAAGCCGATACAGTATGAATCACAGACTCCCTGGCAAAGGTCCGTACGAAGCAAGAGTAAAGAGGGAGTGCAGCGTTAAAAAGCATTAGAGATATTATAGAAGTATTACGAATTTGTAATCTACATTTAACAGTTGCGCTCGTGAGGCTCGAGCCAGTCAAGCCCCAGCACCTCAAAGGCTTCGCGTTCTGATTTGACCGGGATCCTACGGTCGTCTATTCGGGAATACAGCCCGTGCGACGTCACTTTGATCTGCTTTTCTTTCTTTGCATAAAGCCGAATACTTCTCTCGAAGTAACTTGACCCTGTCCACGCCAAGATGGCCAGCGTATAGGTATCATACGGGGATACGACTAGATCCACACGTCGAAACAGATCTCCTTCTGGTTGTTTCCACACGCAGAGAGCTTGGTCTGGTTTTCCATACTGCCCGTCATCCTCTCGTACTTGACACTCGGATCCCATGGACAGGATATCAACCAGGAAACCTTTCTGTCTGGCTGCAGCCACAAGTTTGACAAGCATGCTGGCCACAGTTTCTCTATCTGGATGAGTCAAGATGATATCGACATCGCCAGATTCCAGCTGGCCGCGCCTGTAGAAGGTATTGAAGTCAGCCATAGCGGCGCCCTTTATGTCTGGGTCTTACCGATAACTTCCGCAGACCTCAAGGAGGCTACCCGGGAAGAGCTCTTTAACTAGATCATGGCATTGATCCGCTATCGCCTCCACTTCTTGCCGAGGAATTCTAGGCAAAAAATTAGTAGACGCCTCCAGAATTTACCAGCTTACTTCTTCATAAAGTCATCATAGTATCTAATGCCCAAACGCTGATCCCGCGACAGCTTTTCGTTCTTTTCGACGTCCTTAATGTCGCGATAGCCTTTACAGTACCATTCACGGGCCGTGGTTGCGCCAACGCCGTGGATATTGTAGAATTTCTCCATAGTTATGAACTGGTCATCAGCTTTGATGATGTCTAAAGCATGTTTTAGCCATGTTCGAGGAGAGTGACGCGACTTACCAATCGCAGATATCTTGCCCGTTGTGAGAAATTCGTTAATCTGTAGGCACAACATTGAGTCGTGATAATTACAGGGCTGCGTAGCACTTACAATCTGGCCTGTTTTTTTGCCAACCCCTCGAAGACTTTTAGCCTGTGCGCTCGCCTTAATCTTTTTAGGATGTGACTATTAAGAGGTCTTAATACGTGTCTAATGTCCATCTGGCTCTTTCTTTTCTATTACCGCAATCACCGAGGCTGCTCTTCGATAAGCAACGCTGTTGAATTCATCACCTATGGTAATATGGGATTAATGGACAGTGAAAAAAGAATGCTGCGTTTTGTCCGTTACCATATAATGCCCGCGCGTGCTCCAGAAATTTGAAAGCCTCCGTGAGCTCTTTATTGAGAGAATTCCACCCTGACCGACGTTGACACTCGTACTTGCCCATCTTGGCAACCTCTTCTGTCGCTGTGTCATTACCATCGTTTTCCTCGTCAGAGGTTTCGCTGGCAACGAACGAGTGTGTCTTTACGACACAGCCAACAGAATTTTGGATGGGCAGACTTGCTGGAGGGTTCTCTGGGGCAGAATGGATTGTCTCGAGTGACGACGGCGGTGCGGATGATTGTGAAGTGGTGATATAAGACGAAGTGCTGATAACATGAGCATGGCACAGTTTGAAAAAAAAAAAAAAAAAAAGGTGATATATTCTTACCTCGTTCGTCGCAACTTCACAGTGCCGTGACCCAAGAGGATCGTCTGTTTCTTGATTTGCTCACCACCGCAACGCTCGGCATAGGCGGCCTTGATCTCCTCCCAACGCAGCTGTCGTGGCATCTCATCCTCCGAAGACAAGTCAATGATTTCTTTCTCTCGGGGTCGTTTCGCGTCCGCAGCACGCACGAGATGAACACCAAATTCAATCACCTTATTTTGCTGGACACTACAACCATGCATGGTAAGTTGGATGTTACACCAGTTTATACCTCCACGAACCATTCCTGGATCCAGTCGCTGTGTACGACCGGGCACGTTTTCTAGCGAATTGATCAGCAGCAAGAAAGCGTGAAATCTGTTTTTTTTTTTTTTTTTTTTTTTTTTTTTTACATTGTCCAGATTGCGCTCGACCCGACTCTTGCTGCGCAAACAGGTGATTATGCGATCGGCGTTGTCCTGACCATCCACAATCGTCCCGTCATTCTCTTTGATGAGTCGAGTGAGAATGGCCTCGTCCTTGGGCGTGAGCTTTTGCTTCAAGAGAAAGAAGTTGAGGCCGGTATACATTGGCGTATATGTGCAGTTTAATTAAAATGAGGAAGAATTAGAGGAAGAGACAGAGAGGGACGGAACTATAAGATTCAAACAGTGAAACAAGAGCAATTATAATCATCACAGTCTGTACGATACAGATCACTGACACACGTGAACTCTCTATGTGTGCAAGGGGAACCGGCTTTTAACTGGCTTTGTTGGCAAGGATGACTTCCTTTTCTAAGTCGGAAAAGATGTCGATTCCTGCTTCAAGTGAATCGATGAGCATGCCCAACTTGCCGGTATCCAATGCAGGTTCCTATCTCATATGTCAATTCGGATTTACTCTTCACTTGGCTATCTTACCTGGCGAATCGTATCCAGGTCACTGCCGAATGCCACCGTCATCTTTTCCATATAATCATCTCGGAAAGGGTTGGATGAGCTCTTGGGTTTCGTAGCTTCTTGTGCCTTCTCCCCTTGCTCCTGTTCTTCTTCTTCACCATCATCATCGGCTTCTTCTGAATCATGCTCGTCCTCCTCTTCCTCTTCTGCTTCTTCCCCGTTGTAATTCTCTTCGTCTTCGTCTTCGTCTTCGTCTTCGTCTTCGCTTTGAGAGTCTACTGAACTGGCCTTCTCCAATTCTTGAAGAGCCTTGTCGAGCAAGTCAGGTGCAGGTGCTGCATCCAGATTATCAAACAAGCCTTCTTCTTCTTCTTCTTCTTCTTCTTCTTCTTCTTCTACATGGGTATCTCGAGCGCCTATACTCATATTAGCTACGTACATGAGTGCACCTCAATATACACACCTGCATCCATGTCATGATCGTCGACATGATCATGATCGGGCTGTCAGGCATGAAACGCGTGAATAACAAGATCGGTCGAAATAAAACTATGTTTCGTACTGTGTCTTTTTGTTTCCGTTGACGAGCATTGTTCTTTGTATGCTTGGCTCGTCGCTGATCGGGTGTGTCTGTCCTCCGTTTTTGTCCTGCCTTGCCCATTTTGATGTTTATGCGGCCTCGAGTAAAAAAGCTCAAAGAAAGTCAACTCGTCGCCGACTCGCCAAAAATAAAAAAATAAAAAGTTTACTCGAATTCCCGATTTCTTCGATTTCATGCATCGATATAGCCTTGACATCGCATACATACTACACTGCACGCTATAATTACCGTCGTCTACGTGATGCCTTTTCTTTCACTTTCTTTCTCTCTCTATGCCCTCTGCGTCTGGTAAGTTATCTTATAAATAATCGTTGAGGAGTTTCATGATAGCGCTGTGTGTCAAAAGGAAGAAATAGAGGTCTTTGCTTTGGTCAAGAAATCCTTCACGCAACCAGACCTGGAATATAATCAATTGGTCATATGGAAAAGGATGCTTCTAATCTCGTAAGCTACAAGTCTGCATATAGTGGCTAAGCAAACGGTAACTATACTTTAACGTTTTATCTATTCGCAAATATCATTAACATGAATTAGATGTCTGAGCTAACCTGGTATCGTGTCGAGTGCGATGGTTTTACCGGCCAAACCAAATTTAGGATTGTTAAGGCGCGGACACAGCGTGAGGATGGAGTGCAGCAGCCCATCGCCGTGAAGTCTTGTGTAAATTACGAGATGAGTCAAGCAGCCGCCAAGAACGTCATGTCTCTGATAATTTCTTTGAGTCAGCTTGCTGCCTATACCGAGAAGTATAATCTTTGGCGGTTCGAAAGTCAGTGACAACCTATCTGGCCGGGATTCGGGACACATACTCAAATCTTTATATGTTGCCAATATGGTCACCTGAAGAGATGCGAGACACAGCAGATCCACTGTAAGTCATGAGCTTTAGCGACGGGAGGTGTTGCTGACATAGTCATGATCGACAACAAAAGGTGGTTAGTTCTGGTTAGCTCTGGTCTACAACAGTGCAGCTGCCAATGCGCTAACAAGAGCCATGTAGTGAGGAAACACACCACGCTAGTGCACCTTTATGATAAACTGTTACAGGCATGTGTATCATTCCGATTTCGGTTTATGATTATACGAAGTAGGAGGCTTTTAAGAGGAAGTCCGTGTCTTTCTGTTGTACCTTAGCGGCCTCAGACGCCTCGCAAAAGCACCTTTATTCTGTCTTAAAAGCCACCAATGGATGCTGCAGTAACATCAGCATCGGGGCGCTGCCACAAGTTAACGTCTCCTTATCATAGGTAGCTGGATGGATATTGTGGCCGCAAATGAATCAGCTCATCTGAGAAGTCCTCCGCAGCTGATGGGTGACCTCAGGGTCGAGGAGATATATCTGCAGCATGGCCCGAATGTTTCGATTAACGTGATTGTACCTATCGCTAAACGGCTGTGTCTACGCCATTTCAAGGACTGGTAAGGCAGACGAGGGCATATATAGGAGTAAGATCAACAAAGTACCCATTCAGATATTTCGACCTCGTACGGTGTTCAATTTTCAGATAGCTCCGAGGCAGCTCATAAATCCGCTTAATATGAAGAGAGAGTCTTATCCTTATTCTATCAAGCAGATCTGACAACGGTGGGTAAAGTAAGTCTTGGCTTAATAGAACCTCCCAAGGCGGGCCCGTCATGCTATTCGACAGTCTACAGATATCTAGGAGATATGATAGCATTTTCACCCAGATAATTTTCTTCTGAATAGTTGAAGTTGATATTTTAATACTTGTTGATATTTTAATATTTATACATTATATAGTATATCAGACGGATCCCGGACGCATAATACATGTGGTTGTATGCAAAATATGATGAGATCATATCAGCAGCCGCCACCACCGCCTCCTCCGCCACAACCGCCGCCGCCTCCTCCGCCTCCACAGCCTCCGCCGCCGCCTCCACAGCCTCCTCCTCCCCAGGCACCAGAGCTCCCAATTAGGAAGCCCGCTCCACCTCCATAAGCTCGTGGTCGGTAGGCAGCTCGGTTTCGTCGATGTCGCTGCTCTGTCTTGACTTTACGGAAGGTGTGCTCGGTAGGAGATTCTACAAGACATATGTCATTATCATCATTGGTAGCATTCCATTGTCACTGATGAACATAATTCCGATATACTGTTCACGTACCTTGGGGCAAGTCTTCTGTAGGTGCGTAATCTGTACATGCAATTGTAGCAATTAGTATCCTTTTTTGGTTAATCGAACCCTTTTATCCTAACCTATTCTATACATGCCGTCAATATTTCAGTGTAATTCCATTTTATGATAAGCTTAATGTACTTACGCCATATCATAAGGATTCTTGTCAAATTTTGCTTTTTGCTTGAAAATTCTTGCGACAAGATCTGTAAACGGCACCGACCTTGTTTGATCAACATACGCAAAAGGATTGGTAAAAGAACAGTGAGATACAAAAAATTGCCATCTATACAGCCCAGTAACTTGCATACTTTGTGAATGTTGCCTCAACAAATTCGTTGGTGTCAGGCACCGATCCTGGTTCGTAGCCGCAAGCGCCCGGGTGAAATGGATTCACCTTGCTCTGCGTCCTTGGCTTGAGGTAGTGTTCGTGATACCCTTCTATTTGTGCATTTTGTTGAGAGTTCTAAATATAATAAGTACATTATTAGCATACGAGTCTGTCGGTGTGCAACTTCGATTCATGTGAAGTATCTTGGATATAAATGCTGACCTGGATACCATAATTGCGTCCAGAAGCCTGCCATGCCTTGTTTGTCTTGACGGTGTATAGCTTCAGTATGTGGGGAGAAATCGAGTCGTCGTGGTTGATAAAGCGACCAACTCTTCCGACAGTATAGTCGCGATAAAGTAACGGATGTAACATATGTGTATGCCAAGCGATATCTTACATAGATGTGATGGTGTTGGTTAGCTATGTACGATACATCAACGATCTGCTAAAGTTACCAATTTCCAGAGTTGGTACAAAGATTTGTTCAGGGTACTTTCTCATCATGAGGAGAAAGTCTTGGTACCGTCGAATGCCTCGTATGAGAGGGCCAGTTTTGTTTCGCCAGTCAATACCCAATATCTTTGCGATCGACGCATGCTGTCGTCGTACCGCTTTCATCAAATCCGTGGAAAAAGGCGTCGGGTTTCCGATATAAAAATTGAATATTGCATAAGTGAACTCTATTAAAATCCCAAAAACAGTGTAAGTAGCAGAAGGAGTAACTCTGCCTTCTAATGAATTGATGCCATACCTTCAATTTCGCGACAAAGCTGTATTTCGTCCCATTTCTGACTGACAGGGATGCCGCCGACTTTAGTAGACTTCATGAAAAGATTGCGATCTTTCCGTGTAGTATGTCCGTTTCGAGCAGCTTCTCTCTGTATGTTGAGCTGGGTGCACTCTTTCTGCCACAGATTACGCCGAATATAATCGAGATCTGACTTGCTGTAGGGCTTATATTTGCCGAATGTATTTTTGTCAAGGTAATATGCGATTCTGTTCTGCTTTTGCTCACGCAATTCTCCATTTTTGTCAAATATCAGGCCCCTACCGCTTACTTGTTAGCCATAACCGACCAATATGACGCGCGGTCTTACGCTATATGTGCCTTCTGGAATTGAGAGTGCAAATCTTTTCCAATATTTTCTAGCGCTATGTGGCATGGGCGGATGCCTTCGTTGTTCACGCAATTTGGACCGTCACACCGCAGAGTCGTCGCACCCGAAGGGTCCGTGCGCCACCGTGTGTATAGATCCCTACGTATACCTGTTTTCAATATACTCTAGTGACATATCTATGTATACTTACCATGAGCAATTTATATATTGCTTACATTTTGGGCAGATGACAGCCCTGGCTGTGCTCTCTTGGATATCGTTACCAATTAATGCAGACAAATCAAGCGCATAGGGCTCTCCGGGAAAAACTCGTATCCACATCTCTTGAGTTCGTGCACTGGGCAATGGAGTATGACGTTCTGCATGCTAAGCATTTGAATATATCAGTGTGGCTCATAGAGTAAGAGCAACAAGACATAACGGATACTTTACCATTTGCACGAGAGGCATACGCAAGTACAGCCGGTCTTCCGAGGAGCCGTGCCGCATCAAATCTTCATGGTACCGGAAAGGACTCAGCATATGGGCGTGCCAAAATAATGCAACATCTATACAATTTAGCAGATCAAAGTTAGAAACACTTCTACTCCTCATAATAAGAAGTTCTTATACATACCGATTGGTGGTATCACCTGTTTCATTTGATAGCCATAATGACATAGACCATTAAACCATCTGATGTAGCGGACTTCGGCCCGAGAGAGCATCCTGTCCAAGACGCCCAAGCCTTTACACTCTTCGACAAAGAGATGTAGACGCTCGATGAGCGAAAGATAACAGAAGCAGTTTTCAACAGTGACGACGCCACCGAGTGCGGGGAAGGAGCCTTCTCCTTGCTGCAAATTTTCTGCCTCCGAGGGCGAATTCACATCAAAATGAAAAGCCATAAAGAAAGCGGAAAAAGAGCCTATCCCAGGTGCGGGGAGGCTATATATATGGGCATCACACGAGTGTAACGAGTGGTTGGAAAGTCGTGTGAAGATGCTGAGCCATCCGCTCGTGGCGCACCAGCACGTCATGCCATATGAATAATTTATACGGTGACTTTTCCTTTTCCAATGCACGCATGAATTTAGTCATTGCCAGCTTTATCATATGATCTATCCTTTTTGTCATATTTTTGCTGCAATACATACATTGAGGATATAAATCAAAGATGTATTTATATTCAATTTCAACATAGACTGGCCGCAAAAGATTTCCGATTTTTTCAACTTCAAAAATTGAAGAAAATGCACTAGTAATGTAGGTTTGCCTACCGTAATACTATCATTGCCCTGATTCAATATCCACATCATTACTCCGTAAAGAGGCGTTTATATGTATGAGTATTATACCTTATTCCAGTGACAGTACGCCGCCATTTCTGCACACACAGATGGTTACACAATTGGTTACGGTTTTCTATTTGATCTATTTATGGAATGGGGCTGTGAAGTCAGAGAAGGCGAGGTCCCGTAACAGTCTAGAAGCAAGCTTATTCCGGTGATATGCTTCACAGCCTTGTGAAAGACTTCTGTCCACCACAAAAAATATACCCGCCTGACGTACAGCATGTATTGCGCGTGAGTTATGAGGGTCAAGTACGTTGGACAATGAATAATACATACACTTCAAAACCATCCGATCAAGACCAATAGCGTAGCCCTCAGATTCAGCGCTGCGCACATAACTTTGCTTCACCATGCTGAGCAACCAGCTTTGTGTGTATTACCTATAGGGCAATTGTAACACAGCATGACAGACATATCATTTTCTCTCATCTATGGCGATCTTTGGCTTCAATCTACGGTCAAAGTTGGAGGCCTTCCTAGTTCACCATAAACAAATGTTTTTATATAAACGGCAATCTGCTTTGTAACGTAGTCTAGCATTCTAAGCTTGACACATCCATAGCAGCAACATTAAAGAAAGCTGTGCTCCGCAAATTCACAGAAGCGAATTCTTGTGTTCAGAAAACTGTGCATATCTTTCGATAATTTCACCTTCGGCGTAACCGCTGTCGCCCTGCATTCGTACAACTAACAGAGGCTCCCAAAACCACCGCCTTCAGAGGTTACACGGCCACTTGTAAACTGATGAGAGTAGTTAAAATAAAGACTCAGACTCCCAGATGATGAGTAGTTGTAGTCATAATCATCATAGCCTACGCATTTTAGAGCTCCCTCCTCGAATATTATGAAACTAAAAATACAAGAACCTACTTTTATCTGCGCAAACATCAGCACACTAGCCAGCCATGTCGTGATATCCATTTCTCATTATTTAAAGCGAACAGAATTATATTACGGACATGCAAATGAAAGCCAATGTGATAAAGACAAACGAATACATGATATGGAAGAGAAAACGGTGTGCGTATTTACAGTGTATGTTGAAAACACTTCCAGTGTTTAGCTTGATGTTGCTTGACCTCGCGAATTGTCTCCACCGCATGGGCAGCAGGGATAGTCTGCTTTGGTATGATGGGTGGACAGCCACGCAGGACCGAGAAGCATCCCAGTGCAGAGTCTGCGATAGCTGTCAAAGAATAGCCACCCTCGAGCGCAACCACAACTCGGCCGCCAGCCAGAGAACAAAGCATGTGGGTCATGGAGGCATAGCCCGCCGGGGTCACCTTGCACTCGCCGATCGGATCGCCCTGCGCCGCGTCGAAACCAGCAGACACTACATATGACAAATTACTCAGCCCCTGTTACCAAAAGATCAATTTTATCACTTACCGATCACAATGGTCGGATCGAATTCGGCCGCAACAGGCATTACCACCTGGTGGAATGCGTACACGTACTCGGCATCACCTACTCCCCGAGTCTTCCATGGAATATTGACGGTGCTATGCGTCGCGTCAGCCTTTCCAATCCTTCTCAATTTCTTCACTTACCGTCCACCATCCACTTCGCCTGTGTATGAAGCAGCGCCATTATCATCCGCTGGGTAGAATTTGGCATCCTCGTATCGGTGAAGCGAAATATAGCAGATATTGGGATGGTGGGCCACAATTTTCTGAGTGCCATTACCAAAATGGACGTCCCAGTCGAGAATTAGCACCCGCGGTACCTTGTGGTAGGCAACCAGGTTCAGGGACGCAATCGCCACGTTGCTCAGCATGCAGAACCCCATGGGCTCGCTGTGTTCGGCATGGTGCCCGGGTGGTCGGACGATCGCAAACGCGTTGCGCACGCGGCGTTCCAGCACAGAGAGGCAAGCATCGATCACGCTGCCTGCGGAATAGAGCGCGGCTTCATAAGTGTGGGCGTTGAAGTACACCGAGTCAAGCTCGCGCTCATATTGCCGGCGGGCCTCGTTTGTCATGGTACGGGTCCTGCTCAGCTTCTCCATGTGTTCTGAGGTGTGGGCCAGGAGCGCTTCCTTTGGTATCACTTTCCGAGCTGGTATCCGGACGCAATCCTCGAGCAGACCGGCGTCTTTGAGCTTTTTGTAGATGTTGATAATACGCTTTGGATCTTCCGGGTGCTGCTCCTCCGTGGGAGGGCTGTTGTGATAGGACATGATAATGTCATAGATGTAGCCGGTTCTGAGCATGCGGGCGTTGATGCTTTCCTGCACTTGGTTTAGCGCATGAGCCACAGGCGTGGGCTCGCCGGATGCTTCTGAAGAGGAGGAGGAGACGACGGAGGACGCGTCGGAGGAGGCATCGGACGTGATGTGGGTAGGGTCAAAATCTTCGTCGGAGGAGTCTTCGTCGAGGAGATCCCCATTGATGGCCATGGCTTCAAACGGATCGGTTATGTATTTGGAGACTTGGCCACCTCGTGGTTCGCGGTACGGACGGAATGTGGCCGTGTGCACTTCTACAGTCACCGTGGGAGGGTTCTTAAGCGTGACACGCCATTTTGAGGCCTTTTTGGGCTTCGGTGGCAGCAGCGTAAGTCGCCGTGATAAAGGTTTTACAGATTGCTGCTGCTGTTGCTGCTGTTGTTGTTGTTGTTGCTGTTGCTGTTGCTGTTGCTGGAGAGTGGCCTTCATTACATCCAGACTGTCGCCATACACGTAGCTGATTTCACGTCCAATATCACGTAGGCGAACTTTATCCGTTGCATCATTGGTTTCCTCACTCCGTGGTCGCTTGTGCTGCTGTGCCGGTCCTAATTCATCATGCGTGCGCTTGGCCGACACAGTTTGATTTTCTTCCGGGACATTTTCGATGTCTGTTACGTCTTCTACGACGTTTTGTGTGCTTTGGCCACCCTCATCTGTGCTCAGTAGATAATTGTCGCTGTCTTTCCTCTCATACTCCTGCTCTGCGCGTGTAGGTTGGCGATTAATAGTATCGGATGGCGGCTGTGGTGACGCACTCTTTTCCAGGTCATCTTCTTCATCACTGACGAGGCCCGACACGGTTTCGCGGCTGTCAAGTAGATTTTGTGTATTCTCCAAGGCCGATCCGTATCGCGTTTCCCCGTGACCGATAGCAACGGGCGGACGTCGGTCCTTTTGATAGGGCAGTTCGTCATCCTCGTAGATATACAGCTCAGCTTCCTCATCGTCATCCAAGACTAGCGACGCTGCCGGCTCGTTGTCAACTGTGCTTGGTGGTGGGCCTGTGGACGGTGTTTCGAGAGGCAGGTGGGCATCGCGGTCGTCAGGCAACGCATGGACATCATCCTCCGGATCGGAAAAGGCGTCTCGAGTGCTTGTGTTGCGAGATCCGTCCTGACGCGAATGACTCTGTTGATAAGGGAAGGTGGGCGGGGGACTGACATAGTCATCAAAAGCGTCGAATGCTCCAGACAGATCTGGTTCATCGTTATAGCTGCTACTCTCTTGTGGCTCGAGTATATCATTGTCCTCAGGGCCCGTCGTATAATCTTCCGCAGAGCTGCTGCGTAACTCGTTTGCTGGTGCATAGGCAGCGACTTCTTCGTCATTCGTATCGTCTGCGAGCATGTCTTCTTCTTCTAAACCACCAAGGACGTGAAAGCGGTTGTCTTTTTTATGTTACTTGCTACCCAGTATATTCATGTGGGTTATAACGCGCGACTTACCAGGGTTATTGTCATGGGGCGTGGATGCCTGGTCACTGTCAAGTTCGTTCTCTTCTAGCCCAGCCCTCACGTACACCTCATCGCCACTTTCCGTGAGATCAACTGAGTGCTGATTGTCTGACGGAGCACGCAAGGCTTGCAGTTTATCTTGGACGGAACCCTCGTCTTCGTTGGGTTCCCGCTCACGGTTCAGTCTCGCTGGCAAAATCAGTCGCTGCACTCCAGATGACCAGCTACTGCCTCCTAAGCCCCATTTCCATCAATATGATGTTCAAACCAGTGCCGGGCTACCATCACCTGCACCATTCATTCTTATAATGCGTAGAAGAAGCGAGACTGAAGGAAGTAGAGAATACGAATCAGGGAAGGGGGTCAGCCTAGTAATTATTGCTCTGCACTGGGTGCGCTGGAAACGGCCGACGTGGCTTATTGCACATTTCTTCATCACAGCTTCCTTATCCCTTTCTTCAAAGTACCTGTTCACGTACACAGACGCGCTCCTAAAACCGAATTTCATATGTAGCTACATTGTCCATGATTCTTGTTGCCTGAGGATACCGCAGGAAATCCATATTGAAGCTGCTGCCGTTCCTTGTCCTGGGCAAAACCAGCGTGTTGTACACGACAAAGTTGACCCGCAGATCAGAATATGGACGACCTACATAACATATGGTTCCTCACAAAGCCTCGCAAGAATGAATGCCTATACTATACTCTTGATACTGAACTTGCTATGTACTTAGGGTTTATTTTACGATAGGAAATCACAGATGAGAGATAGAAATATTTACATATCCCAGGACATGAGATGGTCGGTTGCAGTTCATCGTCTACGCTTCTTGCTATTAGCAATTTCTTCAGCAGAATCCGTAATAAGCTTGTGCTAAGTGATAGGAAAAAAATCTACGTGAGCAGGATGCTTTTTTTATGAAGCTATTTTTTTTTTTTTTGTATACCAAGTCGTCGTTTCTACGGGCGCACATCTGGGCAAAGACCCGGTCAGCATGCATTGACAGAATTGCACCTTTTTCCGGTTCCACATACCTTTACATCTTCCATAGATATTGTACTTCGTTTCGCATGTCTATGGTGTTTCTCGTTAAGTCCTGCTGATAATAGAATAGATTGGAGCTTACTTGGCAAAGGCTTCCAAATCCAGGGCCATGGTATCTACATGTCGTTATTTTTGCTTAAGAGTGTGCTACTCATTATTGTATCCCTTTCTTACTAATCTGTTCAATAAGCACGTTGGAGAGCGACGCGACGAAGTCGGGGGTGACCTGTTTGCCTGATTTCTGAGCTGGTGGAAAGATCAGCCCATGGCCGTGATTCCAGGTAATGAAGAAGTGAAGTATACCTTCTGCTTTGGCAATCCGCTCCACGGTATGCCATACAGCCACTTTCAGCTCCTACCCTGGGCATAAGTGTGCTGCTGAACACGTAAGTTGGGTCTGACCTGTTCTTGTCCGTCGGTGGTCTCCATGTGTGATACTGGCTAGTAAAGATCAAAAAGCCACGCCGAATCAAAATTCCTGCAGCACCAACAATTTTGCCTGAAGCTGCCCAGCATCCAGTGCTTCAAAACGTGGTGACTTTTGCAGAGCAGGGCATATACACTGTTTTCCTCTCTCTCCCCAACCTATCGTTAATTATTTACTGGGCTCACAATACTTGATACATAGAGAGAAAAAAGGCGGGTGGATTTAATGACACTGATACTTCTCTCTTCAGTTCAAAATAATATGACTCGCCTCTTCGCTCCCTTCAGCTTCTCTTTTTGCACTATACCAGATCACAACCCGTATGCATAGCGTAGACTTCTATACATTATTCAACTATGGTATCATGCGGATCGCTCTTTCTCTTCATATGCTACCCGTTACTGTGTACTTCTTTCATCGGTGACGCTGCCTGGTCGACAGGAGCAAACCAGCCAAGTAGCGTCGCTTCTTTACAAGGTAATTGGTTCTCCCTTCCAGCCTATAAAGCTATCTTGCGTCGTCGCTTGAGTGACCATAATAAAATTTCAAACCATGTTACTGGTGTGAAACATATACATTTCTGTGTTCCTACGAGCGGGTTGAAGGAGTACTAAATACTTCTTGCCGCGTCATCTCGTGAGAAAGCAAAAGGCGTGCATAATCAAGTATCACCTCGCGTATATACAACCACTGTGTTGGTTGCTTAGAATATTTCTTGTGTGATATGCTGTGCAATCATCGTCGGATAAATCATATAGTGATCCGCTTCCCCTTAATGACATCTGCTCATTAAGCGGTACGACATAAAATTCCACGTGACGGCACTTACATGCCTTGGACCCTTGGCGATCCACTTGTTTTATAGAGAGAATCACTGCCAGTACAAATTTATGAGGTGGGACCATCCAGTCGGTATAGTGGAACTTATCACGTTGCAAAGAACCTATAAATAGCCTTTTACTAGATGACGAGTGGGCCTTTGCCATACACGGTCCAAGTTCAAGTTTTCATGGTTCAACATGGTGCAACCCACTTGAATCTGAATTCGAAATAAAGCTTGTAACGCTCATCAAGGGCGGAACCAAAGTAGAAAAGTAAGAAGTTTTATGAGACTAGATATAATATACTGTGATAAATGGAAGCCACTAGCTGCGGTAATAGGTGTCGTAAGATTTTTCGTAGTGGAAGGGAGGGCCGAGCGTGTCCGTTTCCGAAGTGTAATAGTATTGTGGCGACTGTGGCTGGAGCCTTCGTGTGTGTGTATGAGTGTATATGTGTATGTGTAAAGGCGCGTGTTGCGGGGAATAGAAAGCATAATAATAATAGGCGTAAGCGCAACGGGTATGACGTGAATAAATTATTTGCCGTACATGGCGAGCTCGAGTTTAGAGGAAGCATCATCCGAGTTGTTCGTAGGTGAATAGCTCGGATTGTAACTTGTATTGTACGATTTGACCTTGTTGGAGTTCACGGTGCTGCTCCACATGATGTCATCTTCGTCCTTTTGCTCGTACTTTTTGAAACGTTGTTCGTTCAGCGCGATCGCTTTCGAGATAGCGTCTTCACCGTCTATGCTCGTCATTTGGTGGCCGTCTTGAAGGGTGGTTGATCGACCGGCCTGGTCATTGTAGGTGCCGCCACCGCTCGATGATTCTGTGCCAAAGATCATGGGCTGGTTCCTAAACATGCTAGGGCTATGAGGGAGGTGAGCATCATGTCCAAATCTCGTAATAGTCAACACTTACTTGATGACGATGGCAGTCTCGACCAGGATAGCAGAGAGAACACCAAGATATGTCCAAATGGTTCCAAAAATGACACTACCGACTGTGCTGGTCATGATCCGGTCACGCAGGATGCTGTAGAGCAAAAGCAAGGCAGCAAATCCCCATAGGCAAATGACAAGGATGGTGACAATGATTTGGATCTTGAAGATACCAGTGTGTAGCGCCTTGTAACGGGCATGCGTCTGGCTGAATTTCTCGAGATGACCACGTAGGATATAGACGAGGCGGACACCGGCAAATAGGACTGCACAGCCAAGCGTACTACAATGCAGGAACCAGAAGCCATAGAGAAGATGGGCAAATACTTCAGCCTTCTCAAGGTCGGACGTGGCCAAAGCACCCGATATCAGCGAGCAGATGTTGTCAATCACAAACGGCCAGAAAAAGAACCAGCAGCCGACAATGTCCACCGTGCGCGGTGATGGAAGCCAGCCAGCGACCTTTTGACTCTCAGAAAGTGTCTGTGCAATACCGACGAGATACATTGCAATACCGCCGTAGCCAAATTGCCAGGGAAACTCGAAAAGGACTAAATAAAAATGAGAAGGGGCTTTTCTTTTCTCTTCTTTCTGGCAAAAAAAAAAATCCAAACTTACAGGATCGGGCAAGAAGATTGTCAGGGGAGATATCGGCCATGAGAATGACGCTGGAAACGAGACGGACTGAGCCGAGAAAACAAAAGCATTAATTTTTGAGTCAAGATTTTCGGATGAGCATTGTCGCGGGCTTAACGTACGGCAGTTGTAGATTGTAACAAGAAAAAGCATCATATCGACTGGTTTGGGCCGGAAGCAGCCTTTCCGTTTGGCACTGTCCCAAAGACGATGGCCTTGGTTGACCATACGATGGAACATGAGTGCACATCCTGTTTATCATACAAGGTGGTTATTTCAAGAATCAAAAATAGCTCCTCTGTAAGAACTTCTCGTACCAAGAATAATAACGAAACCGGAAAGGATAATATTGATGAGATTGACATACCACATGGCAGTGGCCTCCTCACAGTTGGTGATGGTTAACCTCCAGTCACAGTGGCAGACACCATCGGTGCAATGCCGCTCTAGAGTGCGGCTATTATCCATAGAGATGGAGGAGGTAAAGAAGCAAAAGGAACTCAGTTTATTACATCCGTCCAACACTTTATATTCGTCTCGGACAACGGAAGACCAGCATGTGGAACTGAGGCTATTTTTTTGTGGTATGTGTATGTACCACCCTCATTCTTTTGACTAGTAACTTTTTGACGTGAGAATCCCTCGTGGCTCATATCACAAAAAGTTTTTAATCGCATCGTGGCTTTCAATGGACAGCTGTACAGGCCTTACCTGCGCGTACAATATTTCATCGTTCGGCATTGAGAACTAACAGCCTGCCATCTTTTTCTGTGCCATCGTCGGAAATACCTTTATCGAGCTTTTGTTTTAAGCTCGTTTACCCGCCTTGACCTACCTGCACAGCGATGATCAAAGTGAAGATTCAGTATCGGGGCCACAACCGGTTCTTTAACTTTACGCCTGACCGCCTCCCTTTGCTATCCAGTCGTTCTTTGGCCGTTACTTTAAAATCATTCGTTTCCTCGTGTCATGCATACAACGTACCTGATCATCCCTTTTTTTGTTTGCCCAGACATCCCTATTCAGATATTTTGCATGATGACTCAAGTAATACGATTGTCTTTGCTGTCCTCATTTTTCTGACAACATCTATATTAAAACATACCCGGGTTTGCGGAATGGCTTCTGTCGTGACACAGACATCTTGTGTGACATAATGTTGCGTGATCGACCAATGAGGTGTGGATAGATTGATGCCCCCCCGCAACTGCCGAAACCCGACTTGCCCGTTTAGCGCACCAAATGACTGTGCACCAAGTTGTACTAAAAGAAGTCTTTTCTCCAGGTACTTCATTTCCTTTACCCAGCATCCCACACGCTATTCCTCTTCATCGCGTGTTTTTCATATAAGTTTCATTTGCTTGTGGTTGGCTTGATTTCAGAACCCCGAACTCCGCTTACGTAACCAGAAGGACAATCCCATTCAGCAGCGCGGATTGGTCTCAATTAATAGGCGACGCTAGCGCCACCTGATCCGTCTATTGAAAAATTATCAAATGATTATAATGTTACAAGAATTGCTGTTCTCGGCTGTCATGGTGTATATATATAATATCGTGCAAGATGTGTCAACCGAAGAAAAAATAATGAGGATAATAATAAATGTACTGGGGGTCGAGGGTTGATACCATGGCCATATGTGTGGGGAATGTCATGGTCATATGTGTGTGCGAGTCACGGAAAAGGAAGGGAATTGGAAGACCCAAAAACGATTGAATCTCGAAGGGCAATGCGGATAGTCAATGTATAGTGGTCGATGAAAATACTCAGTTGCCATACATGGTCAACTCGAGCTTGGACGACTCGTCGTCATCTCGTCGATGGACGCCCTGTCGAGGAGTCGTGGGCGAGACGCTGTTATCGTCATAGTTGTACTGATACTTCTCGTCGATAGCTCGATTACTGTAGTAGTCTAGATCGCGCGGTGGCATCGAAGCTGTATGACCGGTGGCGTGTCTTTGGAAAACCTGCTGGTACTTGTCCTGCTGCTGCTTGAGTTCGCTGAAAGCGTATGAATTTTGCTGCTGGTTGACATCATCGTCGTACTTGTGGAAGCTGGTATCTCCCGCAAAGGACGTGTTGGCCTCGTAGGTTGACTGGCCGATGATACCACCCGATGTGCCGTTTGCACTTGACCCAGCGCCAAGTGCGGCGTTCTTTTCGAACTTGGGGCTATAATATTAAGTTTGATAAAATTAGACCCACCTGCTGATGACCAAAAATAAGTGCTGACTTACTTGACAAATATGGCGAGTTCCACAGCGGCCGTCGCGAGAGGACCGAGATAAGTCCACACGACTGATAAGAAAACACTGCCCGGCACATTGACCATGATGAGATCGCGGAGAATGCCGTAGAGGAGCAAAAACGTGGCAAACATCATTAAACAGTTGATAATAATAGCCACGAGCATTTTAATCTGTCAGTGTAGGAAATGTGTGTGAGCTCTCAGTAAAGAAAAATCATTCCTTCAAAGGCATATATGGTTACCTTGAAAATGCCCATCTTGACAGCGGCGTATCGTGAGCCACTCTGGTCAAATTTGGCCAAGTGCCCGTTCAGGATGCGCACAAGGCGATAGCCGGCATACAATACGACACAGCTGAACGATGTGTTGTGCAAGAACCAAAATCCATAGAGCAGACGTGTGAAGACCTCGGCGGTATAGAGCTCTGTGTCAGCAAAGGCACCAGCTACAAGAGAACAAATATTGTTGATGACAAATGGCCACAGGAAAAACCATGATCCCATGATATCCACGAGCAGAGGTGAGGGAAGCCATCCAGTCGAGATTGCTTTGTGGCTCTATCGGGTATCGAAAACGTGGTTAGGTGTCAAGTTTTCCTTTTTCTCGATCGAGAAAATTTATATTTACATCAGCTAGTAATGTTCAAAGAGACACGAGGATTAGCCGAGTCCCGCTCCACATAGTAATACGAAGCTTACCCAATGTCTGTGCAATTCCCACAAGATACAGCGCAAATCCGCCGTAACCAAACTGCCAAGGGATCTCAAAGAGGACTGCCAAAAGAATGTCAACCAAAGTATGTTGAGCGCGGTTTTGTTCACTCACATGACCGAGCAATAATATTGTCTGGCGAGACGTCGGCGACCAATATCACGCTAGAAACGAGTCGGACTGTATAATATTAAGAGCGTCAGAATCAGCGAATCAAATGAAATCAAAAGAAGATATCACGGGGCGTAGAGCGTCGAATCATGACAGACTTACGGCAGTTGAAGACAACAAGAAAAAAAAGCATACAGTCGACCGGCTTCGGCCGAAGGCAGCCTCGACCTTGATGTGAGTCCCAAAGACGATGGCCCTTGATCACAATCCGATGGAAAAGCTGCGCGGTGCCTAAAAATGGCAGTCGCCTATCCGTTAGCATTCTCTTCTCGCTTTGTCGAGGTGCTGTGTGGTTCATGTTTGGGATAGCCTGCAATTGTCGTACCGATAGCGATGACAAGAGCCGAGAAGGCAATATTCACAACGTAAATGTACCACATAGCGTTTGCTTCGGCGCAGTCGTATATCGTGAGTCGCCAGTCGCAGTGGCACACACCATCAACGCAGTGCATGGTTAATGTTCGGCTATCCTCCGCCATGGTGCGATGTCAGTAGAGTCGCAGCAAGTAAAGAGTGAAGAAGAGAAAACAAGAGGAAAAAAGAATTGGAAGATGGCTTGAAGCTGAAGCCTTGATCTTATACGTCAGATAGTCTGTGGATGTCGTGCGCTCGCGGACAGCGCTGTTATCTGGAGGACCACTCATTTATACTTTTTTTCTAACTCACTGAGAAAATAAGGTCCCTGTCCCCCCTAAGGTTATTGAGTTAACTCAGATATACATCGAAGATCATGGTGGGCACATAGAGGACCGTATGTGCACAGCTTCCAGATTTGAGAAAAGTGATTTGCGAGGGATGTGCAACATGAGGCGGGCTTTTTTTCACTCTTGGCTCGGAACGACCAAGTCCGTGAGCGAGTGACCTATCGCGTGTCGCCAATGACCCCTATATTGAGTTAGAATGCCCATGCTAAGGAAATCGTGGATAGCCACCCTCTGTCCCTATTCCACTGTCCTACAACGGAGTGTTTGTAAAATCCATCGGTTGTTAATACCTCATGATCTTTTCCTTCGTTAAAGATCAATAGAGTAACGGTGCATGTACCTTTTTTTCATTTCAGACATTTCATAAATGGGAAATGAAATCGACTTGTGGAGAAAGAGCCCAGGCCCTCGATATAAAAAAAAAAGTGCCACGCAATAACTTGACTAGTGCTTCTATTTTCATGAGAAAAAAAAATTAAAGGCCAATTCGAGACATACCTCTTCGTTTTCCTCGGTTGCACACAATACATAATTGTCGTCGGACGATGATATTTTTTATAGGAGTGCACATTGTTGAAAAGAGGCGTACAAGGCGGGAATAGATGCTACGAAACTAATACATGTGTTATGTAGGGGAATAGTCTGTTTCCCAGGGACGAGGATAAGGTACCAACAAGAGATGACGGCGTCATCCTGCTCAAAAGTAGAGGGCATATTTCAAGAATGAACTTTAAGGAGGATTATGGAAACAGCGGAAACTAGCACCGACCCCATGAAAAGAGCTCCTCGTTGCTCTGCTGTCCGTTCGGATCAAGCTGTCAATCGGTTCTGACTATCTGTGCAATGTGCGAAATCTGATAGAAAAGTTACCTGATACACGTTTGGTGAGATGTAGTATCGAGTGCCAACATGACGAACACGCTTTCATTAAGGCAGATTGATTTCGCAAGTAAAGGAGCTCGGATTGACGCGGATAGAGCAGTCAAACGAAGACGTTTCGGTCCACATTCTGAATTAGTATGACAATTTAAAAGATGTACTCCTGGGATTCACTTTAGCTGACTTATGACGTAAGCTTTCTTCGAATAATAAACCCTAACAAGTGCAAGACACGGTCAGATTTCAAGCATAATAAAAGCTAGGATAGCAAGGAAGGTCTCCATTCAACCTCTGCGCTTTGCAAAACGCGAAGCGGTTCTATCGTCGCCCAATCAAGGTGGTCTATTGATCCAGAGTCGTACATCGGTTACACCGAAACGGGGTGATTTAATGCCATCGTGTAGTACAACGTTCGTTAAACACCAGAAAAGGCAACGGGAACGGAAAAGGTGGGCATGGGAGGATTAGTGGATTAGCAAGAATGAAAACTTTCCAGAGGACGTACTATATGTATATTATTTCGTTGGAACGAGTAGAAAATACTTCATTTTCAACTAGGAGTTCAAGAGTTTATTAGCGGTGTGTTTGATCTGTGTATACGGACAATCGACCTGTCAGTTTTCAACTTGTAAAGTTTGTGTCGGGTTAGATCGTTCCTGAGAAACCTGGAATTGCATTTTCATTTGAATGTTGATGCGCTGCAACAGCAGAAAAAAAATGCCTTCATTATCTCTTATGCGCACACAGTACTTCAAGTTTATCTTATTTCCTCTTCATCCGCCTATATTTCTCTATGTGTATCAACTGTCGCATAATTCTGTGTGCTGACGACAAATCTTAGATTATACGCATCACCCCTTATTTTAAATACATTCATAGTTCCTTGTCCTGTGTCCCGTTAAGTGCACTGTTCCATTTTCTACAGAGACAGTTAATAAATACAGGATGACATCATGTTCAGGTTCTTATGGGTCCTTTGACGATACCATATCGCTGCTGCTGTAGGTAGCGCAGGTATAATCTCTCGTTCTCTGATACAAAAGCAAAGGCAGCAGCCACTCGAGACCACAAAGGTTCTGCGATAGGTAAGATCTGGCTTTTTTTTTACCAACTGCTCAGCTTGGACATTTGCAAAGCATCATGGAAATACGTTTGTCATCAGTAAAATAATAGCTGATACTATCTCTGCAGTTGCTTACGGTGATGCAAAAGTGAGACGACGTACAAAGACGAACCTTAAGGCTGTGCCAACTCCGTCCAGTCACACTTTCAGGGTCCTGTCTGTCGGGACTCGGAAGAAGGCGGGAGAAGGCGGTTTGGAGCTTAAGTTGACAAGGAGCATGTTATGCTCAGGAGAAGACGTATGTGGGTGACCATACTTCGATCACCTTCCGAGAAGACAAACATCCTACTGAGCGCGGCAAATTGACTTGAAGCTGACAACGACTATAGCCACCTTTTGTAAGCTCTTCAAAGCTATGAGACACCTCGCAACACATCGGCGGACTCAAAACCCAGCTGAGAGGGGATACGATTCAGCTGACCTTTTGTCCTCGGTACCGTCAGTCAAACTACCTTGGCCAGTCGGAAGGTAGCGATGTGGGTCATGCTCATCACAATCTCTGAAATTTATCGATCAATCAAATGTTCGTATTACTGCAGATCAAGTACGGGTCGATATAAGCCTGCCAACATATTCGGTTTTCTAGAATTTTAAGGTAAATGACTGCACCTCTATTCCTCCTGTTCGCGCACTCTTCTTAATCTCGGATCTTACATTTTCCATGATATACAAGGAAGGTATTATTCTCCCCGCAAACGTGAATATGTAACACCTTTTCTTTACTTGATACCCCTGCCATGAAACATGCTTGTGTGTTGGCCCCTGCAACCAGGAGAACATTGTATCACTGCGCAACAGACCGCGGATCAAACATGCACCGACAATTCTTACTCTTCTTTGCAGCGGCACGCAGAGAGTAGTAATATTTTCAGCACACCTCTCCTTACAAATGACGAGCCAAACTAGCTGCTTAAAACACGTCTATATAGTATAAGTAAGATATTTATGCGCTATAAGTTACAAGCAAGACTACATATGTTTGCGGGGAAACGGGTGGTGAGGCGCAAGGCAGAAAAAGATTTACATAACTGCATCTGCAAGATAATGAATTAGAATTCAGCCTTTTCATTCGGGCCCAAGCGAAGGCATGCTTGTGCCTCAAAGCACGAGGGATAAACGGTAGGCTGATGACATGGAGTAATAAGGAAAATGATGAAATGCATGGAATGCTTGTAGAAAATGGCAGAAAAACAAAAAAAGAAAAGATCGACAAGGATGCGTGCTTATCTTTCGTCAACGAGTTGAATCTGAGATGATTTGTCGTCGTCTCGGATAGGTGAATGGTCGTGATGCTCCAAAGACGAAGGTTTGATGTCGTTGTAATAGGTCATTTCGAATTTAGTGCTGGGAAGCTCAACAACCTCATTCAAGGTAGGTGCATTCGCGCTGCTATTGTGCTGATGATGTCGCGAGCTACTGTGCTTCTGAAACACTTGTTGATATTGCATTTGCTGCTGCTTTAAATCTTCAAAGGCATGGTGACTCATAGACTGTGTAAAACTCGCTTCAAGTCCGGCAATTGCGAAGCTGGACGATTGAGTTTCCTCGTGAGACGTGGACTTGTCGCCGCTAGAGCTTTTCAGGCCAAGGTTCGTATTCTCGTTCAGGTGTGGGCTATTTGATCATGATACGAGGTTAGACTTGGAGGGACAGTACGGAGCCGGTCATGCATACTTGAAGATGATGGCGATTTCGACACACAGCGTCGTCAGAGGCCCAAGGAAATTCCACACCACGCCCAAGAAAATGCTACCGGGAGCATTGACCATGATTTGATCACGGAGGGCGCCATACATGAGCAACAAAAGTGCAAACATCAAGAGGCACACAGCAAGAATGCCCATCACAGCTCGAATCTATCTACTTGTATTAGCAGTAGCTCGTTAGGCTAATAAGGTGTTCAATTAAATAATACCTTGAAAATACCAGTTTTGACAGAGGCATATCGTGGTCCTGAGGACTGGATTTTGGCAAGATGTCGGTTCAGAATACGCACAAGCCGTATGCCGGAAAATAGTACGGCAGCAGCGAGCGATGCACAGTGGATGAACCAGAGCACGTAAAGGACGTGTACGAAAACCTCGGCAATATATAGGTTTGTGCGAGCATAAGCGCCGGAGATCAGTGAGCAGATGTTGTTGAGAATGAACGGCGCAAGAAAAAAGGTGGAACCAATAACGTCCACCATGCGTGGCGATGGCAGCCACCCACTGGAAATCGCTTTATGACTCTGTAGAAATTATAGAAAATATCAGATGACTGGTACCTTCAGCCTTTGTATTTTGACTCACGTCAGCTAAATGTGTTTAACATGATATGAGTATCTAGACCGATAAACACTAATAATGCTTGTCTTACCTAGCGTTTGTGCAATGCCGACCAGGTACAACGCAAAGGCCCCGTAACCAAATTGCCAGGGAAACTCATACATAACTATTGTCTATGTGAGCCTTTCTCTATTACTGCTACTGCAGTAGGGAACTTACAAGACCGAGATACCATGTCGGAGGCAATGTCGGTCACCAATATGACACTTGTCAGAAGGCGGACTGTTAAAAACTTTCAGTATATTTTTTTTTATCCTTGTTGACGTTTCCAGCCAATCACTTACGGAGGTTGTAAATCATCAGTGACAGCAACATACAATCAATCGGCTTCGGCCGCAGACATCCTTTTGCTGAGCCAGTATCGAATAATCGATGCCCTTTGAAGAATATGCGATGTATCAACAGGGAGACACCTAAGAGAAGAGCATTGATGTTGAGACGCTGAAAATGAATTCCCTATAATATGTATTACCAATTACAAAAACGAAGGCGGAAATGGCGATATTCGCGATATAGACACCTCGCATAGCGTTTGACTCCACACAATTCGTGATAGTGATACGCCAATCGCAGTGACATACATCGCCAATGCAGTGATAATCGAATGTGCGCTTCGTAAGTTCTTCGGCCATCGATGGGATATAACGGGTTGGTTTGTTTAGGCTAATGTCGAGGATGCACTTTTCTTTTTGCGGCGGAGAGGGTGGGTCAGGGGCACCCAGGTGAGGATATAAAAAACTTTAGCGCTAACTGCGTTGTTAAAAAAAGAGAAGACTGTTTAAATGACAACGGCTAAAGTATGTATTGTCACGTCAGAAGTGTATCTTTTTTTTTTTGTCTTTGAGAAAGAGAGGTGAAAAAGAAGTCTACGGGGTTTTATTTGGGTTTTCTCACCCTCATATTTTGTAGATTTCGCGCTCTATATGTCCGCATACAGAGATGCACATTTACAGAAAGCCGCCCCCATTGTCATACGCATCGCTTCGGCGGCGCCCTCCATGGCTAAAAACGTTTTATGATGTGCATACGGCCTTAGCTTTGTTTGCTTACGGTCTGTTCTCCCTATTTTTTTTTTTTTTTCAGCGCCAGATTCCCGGAAAAGCGGAGCGGTGCTTTCAGGAAGACAACTTTTGGCATCGCACGGTTCTTTCTCTTTTTTAGTTCCAAAACATCTCTTCAGATCTGTCGGCACGTATTTAACCCACACTCGCCCTATTGACTCGAATTGAGAGTGCGATGGAGGCGTTCCAGACTTCTTTTTTTATCTTGCTGAAATTGACATTTCGTCGTAATCCGAACATCCAGATCCTTGTGCGACATTACCAGGACACGCGGCTCTTGTGCGAACACAATCCGCGGCACCCAAACATATACTTTTACCAGCTCTCCCATTCGCGCCTCCTTGTGCTTTGCCTGAAATGCTTTTTCTAGTCCAGGGATTATTTCGGTATCAAGGAGAGCATGTACTTAGTTTACATGACAGGACGCTCTGTTCCTTTGACTCTTTCATTTATCTGTCTGATATACCCCGGCAAAGATATTTAGTGTGCCGCACCCCGCTTACAGCACTAAACCCAAAAAGCAAGCGAAGAATTCACGTGATGAATCTGAAAGCTGATCTCTTGTCCTCTAGTCCAATCATACTCCAATCAGCGACTGTGTCCTAAGCTTGATGACAATCTACAGTTCCACTGCAGCTTTACCTTTGTCAATCCAGCAAAACAAGATTTTGACAAGTTGTACCACCTTGTGGACTGCAGATCATAGCAAGAAGTATGTGTTAGATTGCTAACCTGTACTTCTTCAACTATTTCCAAAGTCAGCCAGATCCCTCGAGATATGGTGCGGGGTATGGGAACGCAGTTCCTCGTTACCGAGAACCGTGATGTCAGTAGTCGTGTCAATATGTTTCTCAGATGCTTACGTGGATGTGCACGAGAAAATTGGGCACTCGTAGTTTATGAGCTTCATCTCCCTCGGCGAAATGATTTTCGCTGCTGGACATTGCGCGTGCTTTGTGCCAACTTTTTCTCAAATCTGGGCAAGCCAATTTAAAAATCGAGTTGAAAACTTCTCGCTGTGCTTTACTTTGCTGTATATTAAAAGTTGTGAAAGCGTTCTGAATTTAACGATGCCATCAGCGCAGATAACACGAGGGGTTCTGGCGTATGTGCCTTGAAATTAGCTTACAATACGGCTGTGAGCTGCCTTACAGCTTCATCTTACCTATTGCCTGCCGTTCATACAACTATTCATATACGCGTATATTATGTTCTATGATGAAGTATTCTATTTGTTAAACTCCTGTGCCTAATAACGTAACCATTGCTTGTAGACCCACTAAAATCGTCGGGTGAACTGATTTGATAGATTTACAATCATTATTTGTCCATGAATGTTCCTATATTTGTAGTCAAGTTATAAATGTTTGCATACCCCTTTTACTATCTATGGTTGACGGATACTACGTCGCGAAAGCAAAGCTTTTGGCCTCTTACATGCTAGTTGTTTCGGGATCTGTGGGAAGATCATCCAAGTATAACAAGATGAGGACTATGTTCCCCCGTAGATCATACGTCAGCCGCACCAAAAAGACAATTTAATATATCAGTGTCTCTCGCTGCATCGAGAATATTAGGGGTATTGCTCTGAGATATACCGCTTCAAAATATTTGGTAAATCATCCGGAACGCAGTGCATATCTAATGCATGCTACGGTATCGCTCATATTCGATCTATCAAGGCTATATTATCCCTATTCTGCTGCCAGGAAATGTCTCATTTTTGAGCCATAATTGCTAATGTTTCATTTTATGCCACTGGCTGTAGTCATTGTAAAAGCAGTACAAATGGCCTGATTCGATGAAGGCAGTCAGCAGAAAATACAACCGGTTGTGATCCCATTTTATCGAGCTCGATAGTACAGCATTTTCAAAGAAAATATCAAATGCACCGTCTTTATCAAGCTCGTCCGATCTAAAAGTGGGGTTGTTATATGTCGACTTAAATATAGCTAGGCACAGCCGACCAAAATTGCGTCCATACATATCATTGCAGTGTGACAACCACTCTCAACAGAAAATTTATGGTGCTCTCGCAGTTATGTACTATAGACTAACTAGCTTACGAAATTTCGTTCCGAAATCAGTTCTCGTGGACTACCCTTCTTTTTTATTCTACATACCAAGCGGCCGAAGCCGGTGTCGTCGATACACGCTCTTGGCGTGTTGGCCATTGTCTCACCTAAAACTGAACGCAATTTTGAGTCACAACTTCAAGATCACATTGAACAACAACTTACTAGTGGGAGTGGAGCAGACATTTGGCGCGGAGGTACATGTCTATGGGGTGATAGTTTCAACGGTGGTTCCGGCCACCGACCGCTGAGGCTAGTTGGTCGCAAACCGGAAGGAAGGAGAGGAAGAGCAAAGGAGAAGCGAAAAAGCAGTGGAACTGAAATATGTGTTAATGTCTCATATTCAATGCATAGACCTGAATCTGTTTCACTTACTGGCAGACGAAAAAGCAGAAGAAAACCTTTGATTTGAGGGGAGCAAGCGTAACAGAGAAAGAGGCGTGAACGGAGGAGAAGAAAGGAGGAGAGGCGAGCAAGAAGACGACAAGCTAAGTATATATCAGAAGAAATTTAATGATGTCCAAGACCATGTACTCTTGATGCGACAACTTACTATCATGCGCACCGGTGCAGCTGGGGGCGGGCAGCCGGTGGCAGAGGAACTTGGGAGAACGCAGTGGTCTATGTTACACTTATTAGTTTATACTTGTAACCAGAATCCTTTCGTATATACTTGCCATCGTAAGACTTGACCAAAGTAAAGTAAAGAAGAAGAAAAGTAGACGTGGGAGAAAATAGTCGTCTTTTTATGAAACAGACTCTACGTGCCTTCGGTGTCCACAACTATGGCTTCGGCATCTGGCCAGCTCTACGAGCATACCAGATATTTATACGACCTGTATTCGAATACGGTCTCGCCATTGCCCCTCTCCGCATACACCAACTGAACGCACTCAACAAAGCTCAGATTGTTTGCATCAGATTCCTACTTGGAAACCGCAGCACGAGGAATAACCTACCTACAGCGGTCCCTATGGCCCTCGCGGATATACCGAGCCTACGTCTTCGCGCTCTCTGTCTCCAACTCAGATTT
>JAMAMT010000106.1:0-15259 GCA_023630325.1 Syncephalastrum sp. PYS2702
TCTTTTTGGCTGATCAGATCAATGGCCAATAAACTGATTATGAATAGAGAATACTTTGCTAGATGATGCTTTTTATTATTTGATGGAAGAAGCCTATTTATATGTTTTCATTTCTGTTGTACAGCAGTAAAGATATACTGCAGTTGTTGCTGCGGTTGCCTTTGGTGCAAAAATGAATTGGGACCGACATGGCTCATCAGATCAGCGGCCAAAAAACTGATTGTGAATGCAGACTTTGTTAGGTGATGTCTATTATTATTTGATGGAAGGTACCTATTTATAATTTTCGATTTTTGTTGCGTAGCGATAAAGATAGCGCAACTAAAATATGCTGCAACATCCTTATGTCGCTGCGGCCGCCTTTGACGCAGAAGATGAACTTGGCATCGAGATTGGAATCTTTTTGTTGTGATCCTTTTGGCTGTAACGACAGGTTTGGGAGAATGTGAGGGAGCAGACGAATTGAAAAGGGTGGATACGATGAAGTTCTACTCTTTTATTTATCGCGTATTTATATTTTCCAAAACATCCACGATTGCCTGTGGGAAGGGGATAAATATATAAAAGAGAATCGGGCTATGACGATTATCGTGATGAGAGGAGAGAGAGGGCAGAGGGGAAGACCGGTGTCATATGTCATATCCGTAAAAGGATGATACATTAAAGCTACTTTGGAGCTTATTTTATGCTTTGCATCCGTTGTAATCGCCTATTCCGCCAGTAACACAAACCGCCTCATTTATTTCTCAACACACACATACAAGAGACGTTGTGATAAACCATCATCTATCAGGTCAACCCGTCGTTAGGAAATGGTATATACCCAGGCATATATATAATTATCGAGAGGTTGTTCTCATGAACGTCTTATTCCATTGTGACGATGGATCCGAATCCTCACCGTCATGGTACTTCCCCTAATTTTGTATCCACGCCTTACATGGTACTCCCCGAAATTCGGATCCTCACCTTCCAGTGCACCCCTCCCATGTTCATATTCGTGTAGCAGTATCCATCTTAGCTTTAGAAATCATATAATTAGGCTTCAGTTTCTCAGCCAGACAGATCAGAAATTATACAATTCAAGATTATATACTGTACAAAGTCATATAACTTTTATGTACAAACTCAGTTTCTCTCACAACCGCTCGCACGTCGCTACAAGACCATATCCAGGCATCAAGAACAAGTCCAATATCTGTCTGCGTTGGTCCTGCATCAAGACACCATCTACAAGAGCAAGTTGGCACAATTCCATTTCGACATTGTCAAACTACATTCGTGACTTTGACCCTTATAAACTTGCGAGTTTATTTTTTTTGTACCTCTTTTTACCTTTTCATCTTTTTTGAACCGTTAACAGTTTTTCACTTATATTTTCTGCAACGTTTTTGAACAAAAGTTTGCTGGTGCTCATTCGGACCTTTTTCTTATTTGACACTTCTTTCCCATTTTTATCTTCTCTAGGTACCCACTTTTTTTACTCCGAACTCACCTACGTGCCCTGGAGTTCGCACGGCCAATCCCCATCCGTTTTACGGCCACCCTCCCTTCACCCTTTAACTATATAAGAATCGATTTAGACCGCAGCAGCTGTGCAGCCTAAGCAAGCCTTCGTTTGATGATTCTCTATGCTGACTACAGCAACCTGTAGCATAGACTATAGGCAATTGATATGCTCACTATCCCTCAACCCTTGCGCTCAACAACCCTTTCTGAATAAGAGCCGATTTGAATAACAGCAAGCTGTCACATCGCACATCATCCTTCAGGTAGCCTTTTCCCTGCCTCTGTATACTGACTACGTCATTCAACTACGTGCGTTTCCTGGGGGGCGCGTGTACTCCTAAATATCTCGGTGTAATATTGGTTTGCTTCACTTCAAGTATCAAAAACGACGTAGTGTATCAAATGCGAAAATGAAACAGATATTGAGAGCTGAATAGCTATGCCCTCATTTTCCCATAGATCAGAAAGTAAGAAATCTATACGGACGCAATGTTTTTATTGTACATCCACCGCCTCCCACGCTCCGGTTTTGCTGCTACCTCCTTCGATAAAACATGCATCTCGAAATAAGCAACTTGCTTCCTCCCTGTAACGTTATCATCAGGCGGAGACGTATAGGTCGACTTAATGTCCAAAAATGCCTGGTATATTAGAAAGGGAATACAAGACAGACATAGAGAAAAAGATATATTCTATCAAAAGTGAAATATCTAGTCATCTCTATTCTTTTTTATATCTAAAGTGTCGCCACAGGTGCTTACGGAGGCTTCTTGGATTTTTCCCTTGCTTTCGTAGGCCATTTGAATGCGTCGATCGATTATTGGCTACTTCATCAGGCGCATTTGCTTCAACTCCGGCGTGATCTAATGGTTGTCGTTGTTATGCTGCATAATAATTGGGGGTAAAGGCCTTGCGTTGAGTTCCAACCATCAAACGACAAGAATAGAACAGGCGGGGTGATGTAGCTGTCCGAGTCCGCCTGTGAACATTCAGCAGTGCTGGGGTAAAGGGCGACCGAGCGATTATACGTTTCAGCAGCAAGTTGAACACAGCCAGGGGCGGTGAACCAGTACACTAACGGGCAATCTCTGGATGCGGCTGCCGAATCCTCGAGGGCATACTGACAGATAGGCATAAGCTTGTCAATATACTCTTCGCACACTATCTTTCCAAAGTTTTCCCGGTATACATGCCATCTATAACCCGCAATTGCTCTTGCATTTTGGTCTTGACGAGCATGTATCCGCCTTGATCTTCCTAGACAACGTGGGAGATTGAACGGAATCCATACCAGCCGCCACCTTTGATTGGCACCACCTGTGATAACATATCGGCCGGTATATCCGGGTGAACAAAGGTGTCCCCATCGAGTGGGAGCAACTCAATCGGTCCATTCTTTGCTCTAATGTGTTCAGGGCGTCGAGTACAATCATAATGCCCAAGAGGTTGAAATTATCAGATTAACCTATTCGCTTTTTGGATATAGTCTATTTCCGGATTTCTACGCTTGCTTCCCCGATGGAAAACGAAAAGGCTTGACATGCAGTGGTCCTCGTTGTCGCACTCAATGCCAATGCTGGCACTGCCGTCTTCCTTATGGCGTGCACCAGAAGATTTCTTGGTTTGCGCAGCTCTCTTCGAACCTTCCTTCACCTTGAGCTCAACTTTCGAAGGGGGTCGCTTGGTAGTCGTGGTCTTTGGGCAACCTCTATTGCCATTTACACTCACAGGAGCCATGATAACTTCCCTGGCAAACAAGAGATGCTCTTGAAGCTTGTGGCCTAGGCTTCGGAGAAGATCCATTATTTGCTGATGGTCCTCCAAGCTCAGAAGCGCGTCATGGATCTTCTTCAGACTGCCTAATAATAATACCGAGACATACTGTCCAGAACGAAGTGACAAAGTGTTGCCGAGACAAGCATATCTGAAATATCCGCTATTAGCCTAGTGCATACACAAAGTGATGTCGGGACTTGCTATAGTATTAGCACCTGAGCTGAGTACCTGAATTAGTAGGTCTCACGTGCTTAGCAGTGATGATATGATCTGACACGTCAATGACATTGGTGCTCATTATGAGACGTGGTAAAAGGACCATAGTCTGGATCAATCCTGAAATACCCGTATTACGCACTTAATGACCGATTGGTTCGTACAAGACCGAACATCGGATAACGGCATCTGAATATAATATCCAAGAAATGTATATAAAGCGTAGAAGATAAAACTCAAGTAGCATGAGTTCAGAACACAAGTCCAACTACCTTCATAAAAACCTATACACATTCTCTAACATTCTCTCGTCTTACCTTTCTTTTTATTTTCCTCTCTCTCTATTCGCTATCTTCCTACCTATATCTCCATGAGCAATGCTCGCCTGTGAATTGGTCTAGGTATACATAATTAGTAACGTGTAGTCGCATAATGGCGTAACCATATGCCGGTGAAAAAGATACCCTTGTCATAAATAGCAGCCAATTGGCGATGATATGCTGACACGGTAGGTCCCTAATTACTGCCAGTTCGACAGATGCAGTCGTTTCCTTTGTATACTGGCCAACATTCCCCCAGGCGTATGCGAGCTCTTTTTAACGCAAAAAAAGACACGTTGCCAAACCAGACAGGTCTTTCATTGCCTCTTTGTCTTGCGGATCCGACAGTGACATCAAATTCTTTTCCTTTCAAGAATTCGGTCTCCTCGAACTAGTTAGCAGCTTTTCGTTAAGATTCTTTGATATCAATACAAAGCATACTGTGAAACTGTTAAGGCAGCTTACTGATTCGTGCATGACATTGTGCATGACCTTGACGGTCTTGATCAAGCTTCCCGCCGTTTGCAGCTTGTCTCTGATACGCAGTGCGTACCTTCAACCCTTGAGATGGCGCGCTCTCCATACTGAGTAGGTTTCCAGCAGTATGCGTCCCACTACTCCTTAGATGAAAGTTGTCTACACAAGGATCTTCAATGAGCACTTCTTCTTTATAAATACAGATGTCCTCTTACAGATCAAAATAATCAAGCACTATACGGGCCTTCTCGCACGCCTTGCGCTTGTCTGCTTCTGCCCTTTGCTTGTAAGGAACTATGGCGGTTTATTCAATGAGGTCGCGAGAGGTCTTGACGTCTCCTCAAATTCTATCTCTTGCCTGGCCTTGAAGACCATTTGATGAGTACACCGACAACGTTCAACTTGGCAGCAGCGTTATCAAGGTACTGACAGCGTAGGTGCCTTCCAAGGCAAAGATGTCTGTAAATCGTGGACCTTTACCGACGGCACGAACGGGTGAAGACAATGCGCATCAAGTAGCGCATTCTTGCTGTCTGCACTGTGTCCAATGACATACTGTCGATCCTGGTGCCATTCGAAGACTCGGCTGAAGCGAAAGTTGTGCAGATCCCTTTTTGTCATAATGCTAGAGTCGTCCTCTTGGACCCGGTCCTGGATAGCGCAAGGCTTAATGCTGCTAATTATCATAGTCACAATAGTGTGCCGCTTTTGTTTTGTTCGGTGGGCATATCCGATGCTGGTGATGAAGGTGTGCTGGCTGTCTTGTCCAAAGGATAGTTTCGCGCTCTTTTAACGACACATGAGAAGAACTATTCTCCGTTAATGGCAATTGGCGACAGGGACTCGCTGTATTCAAACAACGAAGGGTTGTCATGCGACCAAGTCAATGTTTTTGTTTTTTTTTTGTTTTTTTGAGAATAATGCTCGACGAAGAATGTATCATATGGAGCTAGACAAAGAGGAAGGAGAGACTAGAATAGAATAGAATAGGTCATATGATGGTATGATATGCTCGTTTAATGTATGTGGTACCATCAAAGTTTCAAAGTTTACAAAGGATGGGATAGGAATGGGTAATCCAAACCAGAAGAAGCTTCGTATGGAGAAACATGGAAGGGAAACGGGCGAAAAGTAATAATGAAAAAGAAGATTAGCACACGTAATCACGTCGGCAATATTATTTCTGCATATTTAGAAGAATGATACAAGAGAATCGCTAGACGGCCAATCTTTATGTCTCATGCTGTCCCTGTTTCCGTTTCTTTCCTGCCCTCGGCTTGGGTCCCCAATTCGCGGTTGGGTTCGTTTGGTATCGTACCAAAGACCGCGACTTGGTTATAACAGCTGGGTTATGTGTAAAATCGACTTGGATACTATCTCATCTTCATTTAGCTAATGACGTATATATTTCCCAATTTTACTTACGTCGGTTCCTTGGCGAGAATAGCCCTTGCTGGTGAGTTTTCCGCGATATTCTCCATAACGACCGGCATTCGCTTCACCTGGCACATTCTGTCAGACAAATACACGGCGTAGAGGACTTGATACTTACATGTGCTCGCATAATATCCCAAACGACGGACGACGGTGCGTTGGTCTTGACTGATTCCGGGTTACAATGAGATACAGAAACCTCGTACCCAGCGTTTAGTATCGCCGAGCTAGATCACATTAAGTATTTCTCTCTCATATTCTATGTAAAGTAGTCGTACTTACAATAAGTCATTCATAGGCAAGCTGTTGCAATGTAATGTTCCGGCGAGTCTTCCTAGGGTCCAGTAAAGCGGGGCATCGACCTCTTCACTGATGACGGACAGCATGCCCTTCATGCGCGCATTTGTACCATAATTCGCTTGATTCGCTTCAACGTGCTTCAGCATTTTCTCCACAAAGGATTTATCATGCAAGGGTGCTCCCCATGCTGGACCACCCACCTAATTATGATTCGTTAGAAATGCAATGAAATTCTGGCGATTTAAACGGACTCACATGATGAATATTTCCACAGTTTTCGCATGTTGCATTTACGGGAGGACCTGTGCCAGGAACATGCCGATCTTGGCCATTGTCTTTCTTCTGCACCTTTCCAAGTGGTTGAACTGCGTAGGCATGGCAACCTGCGCACTCATACATGATGGCAGTTTTACTAGAGCCAGACACATAAGATAAGAAAGTCGCGGTAGCAAATAGTCAATTACCTAGCAGCCATCTTGACTTGGGATGGAGAAGTGAAAACTCGGACAAAGACTCGGAGGTAGAAGTCAATGCTGCATGATACGAGAGGAACGATGTATCGACGGTACCGACCAGCGGAGGATTGTAATTGTTGCAGCACCAGTCGCAATGCCATCTCATGGGGAAACATGCCCTTCAAAGGCATACCACCGTACTTTCCGAAGCTGAAACGAGAACAAATTAATGTACATAGAAATTAGGTTAATCTAGTAAGTTACCAAGTTTCAGGATGCATGGAACCTGTCAGTATGGCAAGATCTGTACAAGTGACGCAAAGTAGACCACCTTCAGAAACAGCCTGGACAGCGCCATCGATGAAAGGAGCAGCAGAACCATACGGATCTAAATCGACGACGTCATACTTCTTGGAATGACCGATGGCATCGTACATGACCTTCCTATAATCCGAAAGGTACAGGTGTCAGGTGTACACTATCCTTATCATACACAGACAGACAGAACAGGCAGACGTACATGGCATCGCCGCGATTAGGTAGCACAAGGTCTTCGGTGAGTCCGTTATATTTTACGTTGCGGCGGATAGATTCGACCGCTTCTTCTTCAAGATCGTTCGCGGTGACCTGTTTGAGCTGAGGGATCTCTTTGGCATATCGAATGGATCGCAAACCGCTCGCAGCCAAAGCCTCGAGAATTGTAAAGCTTTGGGTGTTGATATAGTTCTCCAGATGCTATTTGATAGTGAGGCATTAGAGTGTGTTGTATCGTGAAAAGACCGCATTACCTCTTGTGCCTGCTTCCGTTCAGCATCGTCTTTAAAAAAAAATATAAAAATATATATATAAAAAAAAAAAGAAAGATGATTGTTATTAAGTTGGACATACAGATATGCTGCCATCACGTGTTACCTTTCGCTCTGTTCACCTTCTTTTCGATACGTTCGCGTTTTTCCTGAAGGAATATTTGGCTCCAAGTACGGATGGCAGCAATTGACATGTCACGGTTGAATTCTTGGACAGGGTTATAAAAAACCTCGTTCTCCTTTGGAAAGAGAATACTCGCTTTGCCTTCGGTGACCATGTTGAACCTTGAAGCGTCGATGCCAGAGTCTGCTGGAGCAGGTTTGGCTTCAACCACCTTCGGCTCTGACATTTTGATTCTTGTCGTGAAAGCTCGTTTCGTGGAATATAAACGAAAAAGAAGAACCCTCATGATAAATTTGTCTAATCGTTATGATCAGCCACACGAATATGCGAAGGCAGACACAGCCAGCGTGAGTCTGCCCGCACAGCACGCTCACCATTGGCATTATCTATCATTGTAGCGCGTATTCTTACTTCTTCTTATCTACATACGTATCCATCTCACTTGATTGCCTTATCTGAAAGAAGATATGAATACGTTCTCTCTCTCTCTCTCTCTCTCTCTCTCTCTCTTTGCTTTTATCTTTCTCAAACAAAAGTTAACTACACAGGGTACAAAATACAAAGTCTGCCGTTTATTGAGCGTCATCACGCGACTTGATGTAGTCAATGGCTTGCTGAACAGTCTTGATTTCATCCGCATCTTTATCTGGGATCTCCACCGAGAAGTCTTCCTCGATCGCCATGACAACCTCGACCGCGTCCAAGCTGTCAAGACCAAGATCATTGACAAAGCTCGCTTCTTTGGAAACCTACATACATTATACTGCATAAGTACACAATCTCCAGCCAATTTCTATGTTATCATATTCATTACCTTGGAGGCGTCGACCTTGTCGAAACCTTTCACAATGTCGAGCACACGGGTCTCGATTGTTTCTGGAGAAAGTCCCGACGTATAGAGACGCGAAAAGATCACCGGAGCCGCACGAGCAGAAGACGTGTTCAGAACCACGCCACGCATCGCACCAGTAGCGGCCGCTCGCGAAGCAGCATTCAAAAGAATAGCAGGGCGGAAAAACATAGTAAGCTGAATACGTACGTACGTTTACGAGGCGGATAAAAAGGGAGCTGCAAGTGGCATTATCCATGTGCACACGCTGCACCTTTTCCGGCTCTAAATGATTTAAACGCCGCTCTCCAATCACCCATTCACAAACACCACTGTCGTTTGCTTCACAAACATTTTCATAGATTTCTTCGCCTTAAAACCCATAAACTGTATTCTGTTTTCCCAAGTCCATTTATAAGCAGGCTGTCTCTTATTTGTAGTGTGCCACTCACACCACGATCTGATATAATACATATATATTTAACTCAACCGTCGCGTATCTGATTTAAGTCCTTCCAGAATGTGCACCGCAGAAGTATATATAATAGATCAGCGAAACAGTATTTTTATTTTTATTTTACGCAATAGCGGCCAGTACGACCTGGGACACATTGATGTCTTGGCTACGAATAGCGAGCTCGAACTGGACACCAGCCGTCGCATTGAATGTCATGCGGCACCGCGAAAGGACCTTGACGCCACCCAGGAAAATACCACCAAGCAAGAGTGTGTGCACCGACTGACTTTTCGGAAGTCCTGTATCATCCAACGCTTGCATTCCCAACAGGTCAATAATAGAAGAGCATGCAGCTATGCACGGTGTGGGTGAAGTTAGTGTTTGCCCAGGTATAGTCACTTTTGTGTGTGTGTGTGTGTGTGTGTGTGTGTGTAGCGCACATACCTTTGAGGCTCGGAGCCCGTTCTTTATCGAGTGCAAACTCTTCAACCGCCTCGTTTTCCGCGAGCGACTCGAACTCCTCGGCAAAATTGGAAACGTAGTTCGGTCGGATGTAGTCGCCTGTTGTGATCTCAACGTCCTCAACTTGGTATTCATCTTCGTAGCCCTCAGGATCAGGCTCACCCGTCGTAGGGTCGCAGTCTTTGACCTCGAACTTAAGAGTGTTGGTAAACGTTACAGCGGAGAAGTCACCCTCGTCTTCTCGCTCAAATGCGACATAGACCGTGCCTGGTACGTTATACTCGAGCTTCGCAACAGGAACTTCGGCCACCTTCGTCAGCCCGCAGTCGTCCACTTCGGGTTGCATGATCATCTCGACATTTTCCAGGAGCTGGTCGTTCAATGTGTTGGTACAGTTGAACTGGAATACGATATGCTTGGGGAACGTGTGCTTGACGCAATGCACAACATATTCTGTCTCACTCTCTGTAAGCTCCACTGGCTTGGCTGAGCTGCGGAAAAGGGTGCCAAACGAAGCAAACTCGGGAACCGCTGCCAGCTGTTCGGCATAAATCGCTTGTTGGTCGAGGGAGGACAAGCCCTGCTGTGCAGCGGGTGCCGCCGACGGCGTACCGGGCGTACCAGTTTGGGATGCGGGTTGGGTTGCAAGCATCGGCGACGATGTGTCTTGGTTTCGTGCACCTGGGAAGAGGATCAATCACTATTATTCTTACGTGTGTATAATATGCGCCAGACTTACGTCGTCGTTCCTCCTCTTCTTGCTTTTTGCTAATCACCGGCACTGCTTCGAGATTGAACTCTTGATCGTTGCCCAACGGGCTGTTGACGTATTCAACAAGTTGGCGCTCCAGTGTTGGAAGGGCAAACGTGGCGTCTACGTGGATTACCATATCCCCTTAATATCCTATTCACATAGGTGCTGCCTTACTTACCATCTTGTATATATTGTTTCGCGACGCTCGTGTCCTGCATCAACGCAAGGGACATTGTAGCTCTGTCGCGCACCTCATCATCCGAATCGTCCAGGCACCTGCAGGCATTATTGTTAGTCTTGATGATACACTATTTTTTTAAAAAGGGGGGGGGGGGAATGTTTCTGGGGTAGGGGTTGGGATGCTTACCTGGTCAGCAAGATCTTGATGCTCTGTTTGACAGCAGGGTCCTCAACATAGACACCAAATTTGGAAAGTGCACTCACAGCTGCAGCACGGACGATAGAGTTTTCCAAGATCACGCGGTTATAAATGTAGCGAATATACTTGGTGGGCGTAGACGTTTTGGGGCCTTCAACGCCAAGGACGTGGAGGATACGGACAGAGAGCTTCATGAACTCACAGTCTTCGATGAACTCGCACAGATTGGAAAGAGCTAGAGGATGACAATGAGCTTTAGGTGATACGTCTGATGACAGGCTAAAAGCGTACCAGCGTCCTTGCTTTCAGGGATAAACTTGATCATGTCAAAAATAGATTCGACGACCGTCTTCTTGAACTCGTAGCCGCCTTCGTCGCGGAGTACACCGTTCATAAAGGTCAGCATGATCGCTTGCTTTGTGGGGAATTTAAGGCAAAGCGAGCGGATAGCGTCAATGACGATGACTTTGAACTCATCCGAGATTTCATTCATAAAGCCGCTGATTTGCTTCATCAAGCGATCAACCGAGGCTTCATTACCCGTTTTCAGAAGGGTTGTGATGGCAAAGGTAGCAACGCTACGGTTCTGGTCCGTAATCAGGTTTTCCATGTCCAGGTTGCACGGAGACACCGCAGCCGGTTTGCTAAGCGAAAGTCGGTTGAGGATGCGGATCGCAGCAAAACGGAGAGTGGCCTTGGGCGATGAGAGGAACAGCTGGAGCACTGGTTGGAAGTAGGCGTGAGATGAAGCCGCCCATTATAAGCGGTTTAGTTGTACGTACCTGAGATGGCAGGATACAGCTCCTTGGAGGATGCATCGGGCATTTCGCAAATAGCACGGGCCGCCTCCAAATTGACCATATCGCTCTTGTGTCGCAAGAAGCCTTCCAAAATCTCATAAATGCGGCGAGTGGAGCTGAGGGGTATCCGTCAATGACCGTTCCATGGAAGCAGCCTTCGAGTAGAACTTACCTTGGGTCGTCTTCCATCACCTTGCAGGCGTAACGGATTAAGAGACAAACGGCAGCCGGGTTCTTGAGCGGGCTGCTGCCTCCGCCCAATAGGCCACCCCCACGTGAACCAGCAAAATTCTGGACCAATTTTGCCACAGCCATACGGTCGTGCTGCCGGATGAGATAGAGCAAGCCCAAGGCATGGTATTGAGTGCTGTGGCTGGCAGAGATCACGACTTGACTTTGGGCGGACTGACTCTGGCCACCAAAACCAAAAGCACCAGCGCCGAATCCTGACCCACTGGATTTGGCATGAGCAGCTTCCTGGACCTCGTTAGACCATCGCTTCACGATATCCTTGGCAACCGCAAATAGATGGTAGGACGACACCAGCGCAGCAGAAGAGACAGAAGGTGTCTTGTCGACAATCGATGCTTTCAGAATACGCTCGATACCTTGGATCATGGAAGGCTGTTCGTTTAAAGATTCATCGAAGTGAGTGTCTAACATTAATACACAGACATGAAAATGAAAAAAAAAAAAGAGAAAAAGCACGCGTACGTCAGTGATCAGGCAAAGCGCACGTATGGCATTGGCACGGTAGATGGTCTCTTGCTTTGTCTGGATGTCCTTGATCAAGGACTGAGTCACCATAATGACGTCTTCAGCAATGCCAGACAGCTCCTTGATCACCAAATACATCATTTGTCGCAGGGAAGTCTAAAATCATAATATCAGAAGACAGTGAATACAACCTATCAACTTTAGCCCTCTTTCTGGGGGAACCTCGCCCCCGCCCCGCCGAGGTCACTCACGTCTTTGGATTGAAAAAGCTTCGTCACGTTGAAGAAGAGGTCGGTGGCTTCCTTAACGTTGAAAGGTTCACCGAGGTAGATGAGGTAAATGATCTTGGTCAATAGAAGACGACATTTTCTGGCGTTGATGGGCGAGTCGTTAAAGGCACGAGCTTCCTGGAGGACAGCGGTTTTATCGAGGTGGGTGAACAGGCCAAAGTCTGCAATTAAATATAGGATCAGTCATCTTGTTGGGACGCGTACTTTCTGGTATGGCATGCTAAGGTACGAGCCAAGATGCGAATATTAACTCACCGCTGTCTTCATCTCGTTTGGCGTAACTCATGATGAGTGGTGATGGCTTTCAGCGAGTGCAATTGTCAGATGAAGAAAGAGGAGCAGCAAATATATAGATATAATATATAGATATATATGTAGATATATATATATCTGTTAGTGTATATACTTATATATGAAGTGCTGTGTGTATGAAGGTTATGTATATAAGACGACAAGGAGAAAGGGCAAAGACACGCGCCGGTCTGGGTCGGGAATTGTCTCTCTCTGTTTCTCTTTTTGTCCATTTTCTTTGTCCGCTCAGCTCAACCAAAACCAGACAACACCCGCCAAAAGCCATAGCCACCCCCGCTCCCTCGCATACAGTAATAACATACTGTATACAGTACATAATACAGTATATAGTGTACGCTACTCTCCATGGCTCATTTTCTCGACGCTATTGCGCGTCTATTTACACCGCCGGGAGATCCAAAGCCGCTTCTCCTCACCGCTGCAACTGCTTCCTGCTTGACTGCTGCCACTCTTCTTTCCGCACAGGCCTGGCAAAGACGCGTCGCTTTGTCTCCTGCATCGCCTTCACGCCCTCTAACAGACACCCCGAGCGATGCACCCTACGAGGCCAAGGCCGCTCTGGGATCAGAAGCATATGAAAAGCTGAGGCGATCTTTTGTGATTGTTGTCGGTGCAGGTGGAGTTGGCTCTTGGGCAGCCCTTATGCTGTTGCGCGCCGGCGTGCAACGGATCCGGATCATTGACTTTGACCAAGTTACCCTGAGCAGCTTAAACAGACACGCCGTCGCAACGCTCAATGACGTCGGAACTCCCAAGGTCACCGCTATCAGCAAGCATTTTAAAGATATTGCGCCGCAAGCACATATCGACAGTCGGATCGAGCTTTTCACTGCCGAAACCGCTGATGAACTTTTGTCAGGTAAAAAGGATATACTGTTGTCAATTTGTGCGTAACATCTACAGGATAGGATCTCCTGATTTCATTATCGACGCCATTGACAACATCAATACGAAACTTTATTTGATAAAGTACTGCCATGACAGAAGTCTACCTGTCGTCAGTTCCATGGGTGCAGGCGCCAAGGCTGACCCTTCGCGTATCCAGATCGCCGATATTAGCGAGACATTAGGTAATGCACCTGTCCTTACGCTGTATTCTATGTAGACTGTAATGCTAAATGTAAATGCAGAGGATCAATTGGCACGCGCCGTTCGACAAAAGCTAAAGAAGATGGGCGTCAAAAAAGGCGTACCCGTCATTTACTCAGCCGAGAAACCGCATCATGTCAAGCTTCTTCCGTTAGGTACAAATACTTCTACGCTCACAATCAGCTTGCTTATACCCTGTAATCTTGTTCAGAGGAAGACCGCGTGCAAGACGCGGATGATTATGCCGCACTCCCTGACTTCCGCTCTCGTATCTTGCCTGTGCTGGGAACCATACCAAGTATGTTTGGTATGGCTATTGCCGAGTATGTCATCCTGAAACTGGCAGAACGTCCCGATTTTGAACCCTTGGCTATCAAGCTACGCGAAGGCTTATACACCAGAATTCATCGAGATCTGTTATCACGTGAATTGAAAACATATCATAACAAGTGAGTCGCAGCTACGACGCATACACCTTCGCTAAGATCGAGATAAGGACCTGCACTGTCGATGCCCGCGACGTAGGCTATATCTTCGAAGAGATTTGGCAAGGCAAAAGTATCTTCACGGGTCCAAGTGATCGTGCCGCACTCGTGCGTTGGGACAGATCCAAGCCTCCCTCTCATCTGAACCTCGTATGTATGTCCAGAGAAGAAGCCAAGGCACATGATGCACTCCCCGTTGATGCAGACCTTGTGCTACATTATGGCGCAGGTATATCTATACAGCGACTTATCGAAAGATACTAGACTTACCTTTGTTTTCAGATGTTTGTGCCTACGTCGATGAAAGACTGGCAAAAGAAAAGCGGATACAGGGGCTTTGGAATCACGTTTTCTAATCTCATAACACCACGGGTAACGTATACTGCATCCAACCAGAGCTGTAATGGTCGCGTATGCTGATGTACCTGACCTGCGCTTGATTTACATAGTGACAATAAATTCCTTCAATCAAATTAAGGTGATTCTAGTAACTGGCAAGGTAAAAGCTAGAAAAACTTAGGCAGTGCGGCTGATAAAGATAAAAGTGATAAATGATATGCCGTGATTTTGCCGCTGCTCATACGTACATCTGGTAAAAAGTCGTCGTATGCTATTAACACATACATACGCCGTTAAAGTGTTCTTTCGGAGGAGTGAGCGGGCTAGGGAAGTTTAAGAATTGCCCTTTTGCTGCCTGGGAAGAGTGCCTCTTTCCTTATTGCTGCGTACACCAGCCACTTGGTATAGCAAACCCTTCTTCTTTACATGCAGCATGGGTCGCGAGTTAAAAATCAATGGACGCAGCCGAAGTGTTCATCAGACACTGTTATGTCATTTATTTCATCCGCAAGTGAGCGGTCAAGCCCACAAGACCAGAAGCAACGGGTGCAGTACATGTGTACACACACCAGAGTCACATTGCATGCATATAAACCTCGAGGCAAAAAGGCTTAAGTAGTCTGTGCTCGCATAAGTGTATTTATAGCAGTAGTAATTAGCCTACGAAATTTCGTTCCGAAGGGGTCGTCGATACACGCTCACGGCGTGTTGCCCACTGCCTCATCTAGACTATGCAGCAGAATGCATTTTTTAGTCTCAGTTTCATATTATCAACCACAAGCATTTACCGATGGACGTGGGGCAGACATTTGGCGCAAGGCACATGTCTTTTTTTTTTTTTTTTTTTTTTTTTTTTTTTGGGGGGGGGGGGGGGGTTAAACGGGGGGTACCACCCAAAAAAGCTTAGGCCCCGGGGGCGCAAACGGGGA
>JAMAMT010000106.1:15269-87634 GCA_023630325.1 Syncephalastrum sp. PYS2702
TCCCTCGCGCCTCCACTACCGGCGTCGGGGGGGGGGGGGGCGGTGAAACGGTGGTTCCCTCCACAGACTGCTTAGGCCAGAGGGTCGCAAACGGGGAAGAAGAAGAGAGGGAGGGCAAGCAAGGAGGAAGAAGAGCAACGGAACAGCGAAAAAGGAGTGGTACTGAAACGTGTGTTGATGTCTCATAATGGTTTTTTCTCTATCTTTACTATGAATTTTCGGAGAAAAGTCTTCAGCAATTTTTTTAATAGAGAGTAGATAGATAGAGTAGAAGTAGATAGAAGTATGAAGTATAATATGATATGATAAGTACAGTAATAGAAAAACAAGCAAAGACCTTGCAACGTACGACATCAGGGACGGTAGTTGAAATTGAGATCCTCCTTGTCCGTCATATCAAGCTCTTCAAAGTTTGTTGGTCTGGGTTCAATCCGACCAGCGTTTTTGAGCGATTGACGCTGTCTGTTGAGACGGTTATAGGATAAAGCGAGGTAACCAAATAGGATCGCGACCACGAAATCGACAGCAGCGTAGGTTGACATACCAGAGATGTAGCGAGGTGCTTCGCGCTCCAGTAAAATCAGTGGACCAACAAAGTTGCCCAAACAGAAGGCAACCATGTTCAGGCCCGTGTAGAAAATCTTCTTGGTATAGCCAGACACGTTACTCGATATGGAAGTTTGCAACAAGACATAAGATGGGCTAACAGAGGAGAGGTACAGACCAATGAGCTTGACACGACCGCCTGGTAGAGCTGCCAGTATAATGCAGCCTACCATGCCGACCAGACTGAATACGGCTGCAACGATGTTGACATTGTCGAACTGTCTGCTGACAAAGACGGCAATCCCCACAAGAACCATGATCACCACGCCGAAAGGGATGAGAAGAAGGACAGCGTTGAGTGCCTTGATTACATCAATACACGTGAGCGACCGACATCTTAATACATTATGCATGGCCAGAATATATTCACTTACACTAAATCCTAAATCCTGGATCAGCTGCGTCGCATAAGCTGTGATAGCACCATTGGACATATTGAGGAAGAAGGAGATCAAGAAATAGAAATAGAAGCGGATTTCCCTAAGCGATTCAAAGATATGACCTATTTTGACATCCTTATTTTGGATGGCAGCATTGTCCAGCGTTCTCTCCTCTACAATCTTCTCTTCTTCAGGCGTCAAATGGAACCAGCGCGACTTGGCCTTATCCGGAAGGAAGCAAAAAAATATAAACCCAATGGCGACAGTAATGGCACCAAAGATAATCATGCCCCTATTTCGTAGGTTATAAGCCTTATTGTGTGAAGTATGTCAATGATTAGGTACCATTTCCATGCACGCATACCACCTGCACCGTCCATATGAAGACCAATGCCAAAGCCAACCAAGCTACCGACAGCGATGGCAAGCGCATTTGTAATAAACATGACACCGAACCATATGACTTGCTCCGACCGGCGGTAGAGTGTACTGATAAGCAGGAAAATACAGGGATACGTCGTGCCTTCAAAGAAACCGAGAAGAAATCGAAGCCCAGCAAGCTGTCCAAAATCTTTTGCAACGGCTGTGCATGCGAGACATACACCCCATATGATAAGGATGCTGCCAAGATATTTCGATATCTGAACGCGTTGCAAAAAATACTGGTTGGGCGCCTGTGTGAAGTAGGGCAGGTTACAAAACGAAAAAGTTATCGGCTGCAATCGTACGCACCTGAACGATAAGAAAGCCCAAATAAAAAATGGAGCTGACCCAGCTGTACTGTGTCTGTGTGATGTGCGTATCCTCGTAAAGACCGAAAACAGCTGCGATCGTAAGGGTACCTTTGTCAATGAACTAAAAAGTGGGAAATTGCTATAAACCGGGTGCACCTTGCAACCAGACAAAAATGGGACGATGACAGCAGACATACCTGCACAAACAAAATCAAGCACACTAGCGGCATAAAGGTCCAGTTGATTTTACGCACCAGATGCTTCTCTTGAGGAGACTTGATGAAAACGGGAGCCTTCCCTTTGGATTTTACAGACTCCTCCTCTTCGAGTCGGGTTTCATCGGCCGTGACTTTCTTTTCAGCAGACATAGTGGACGACAGTTATCCAGAAAGAAAATCAAAGGAGGAAGGACCGAAACAAAAGAGTAAAAAGAGTACAATCTAGAAAGCGAAAAGGATCTTGTTCATCATCATGTTGAACCCCGACGTGCTGTGTACGGACAAGGCAAAAAGGACTACTGCATTTCACGTGCTGTGTAAACGGCAGTTTTCTTGTTTCATCAATAATGTTTAGATATAAGGAGAAATTATACAGTTTGCTTCACGGTCTACATGTCGCATGCGAAACACAGCATGCTACACCGGGCGTAAATCTGTCTCGTGTCCACAGACAGAGCAAATTGGACAAACTTCTAATATTTTAGATGCATCGCATCCATGTAACACCAATCGACGCTCGTACAAGGCTCAATTGCAAATCCATTCAAAAATACTGATGCATGCACCTCCCCCTTTATAAACTCAACAGTCGAGCCTTTTGTCTTAATATCCTGGTAAATGGTAATGAACGGGAAGAAAAACGGAGCTCGGGAAATCGCTGCCCGCCGGATTTCTTGAGGATCTATTCGTGTGACACAGCATTACTATGTAAAAAGCAGCGGACCATTGTATAGTACAAAAGCGATACGATTGGAGCTCAGCGAGCTACAGCTGTCATAGGAGACTTGTATCAATATGTATCGCAGACGATCGTACTGTCGTGAATAAAGGAAGTACTTAAGAGTATGCCTGTCACTCAGCGGCGACACAGAGGCATGGTTGGGAGATGACCGGGGAGATGTCACCTCCAATGAATCTTCCTATATCGAGTAGATCACCCTGCCTTCGAAGTTGCCCTGCAGTTGCGGCTGAGACTGGAGATCTATCGTGCATAAGTATGGTACTATATATCGCTGTGCAAAGGTAGGAGTATTAGATGTGAGAGACTCCTCATCATTATACAGCACGTTAGGTCCCTTTTCATTCGTCCATGACGCATTTGATGGATTACACACTATAATTTTAGAGGATAAAATTGAGGATTTATGCTGCTTGATAGTCGTGTGAAGGGCTGAAGACAAATATGATTCTCCGCACAGGTTGCATCACTGTTACCTCGTTACCGCCAGTTACACGTTTGCATCCCGAGGAGAACGTAAAAGGTCGGAATCTCACGCTCTCGAACTTTGTACTGATGCCACTGTATGAGAACTTACTGTCACACAGAACAAGGCATATCAGACAACGGTTCAACATGAGATTGCCAGCTTCAGTCGACCGACCGGCTGGGGATATTCCTGACTTGATTTTTGGTCAAAAGAAGCTTATTTATCAGCGTGCTTAGTGGTCGAACTAGACTACATTATCTGGTATAGACCATTTTGCATACAGAAGGAAACACGACATGCTAAGTTTTGTGCTTTGCATGAATCGTTTTGAATATATAAAAGTAAGCTGATGCCATATGCATTATTTGCTTACTGTTACTATCTCACAGGTATACCGCGTGGTATTAACATTTCTTCCCTTTGTGTCTTCTATGCGTATGCCGCTTAGACAGGATGAAGCTAGATCGTGAGGGATGCTGAAGGAGTTAAGTATATAAAAAGTACCGATTCATATAACTCGGGACTTCAGTGAATGATGGAAGTTGCTATCATAGTTTCATAGTTTTCAGCTACATATTTATATTACCGTGTACACACATTGAGGAAAGACATCTATATATGACTGTCTTCCTTCAGTCTGCTTATCAACATGGCAAAGGCGTCAATGACTTTAAGTAGGTAAGATTCTGTCAGTATCATTTTGTGGGGAGCAGATTCCTTTGGTTTATTTTATGTCTGAATGATGAGCACCACTACAGTGTAGGGGTGTTGCACTCACTATCGAAAATGAGCCACATAAACTACTTCTACTGTGGCTGTCAATTGCTTGTATGAGTAAAAAAAAATTCAGTGTCGTCCCATATTTACTATGCAAGAAGTTATTTCCGCGAGCACGGAGCAATATTTAGCTGAGCTGCTCATCTGTGTTCCCCCAGAGAACCCTGAGAAAGGCGATGAGTAATGCGTGTGACCGACGCCTCGATACCATTCAATTGTTTTACTACAACGATCCTTGAGCAAATACACATGGTGCTGTAGATGCAATTAAAAGAAGGCGATCATACAAAGAGTATCTCACAAGTATACGGCTTCTCGGCTGGAGCCTACGGTTAGAGGCTGCCATTCAAACAGGTGGGCTGTCGCTGGACCGCTGCACGTTATTCGACCAATCACAGGCAGCCATTCGTGATCCGCCTCGTATCTCATCACAAGTAAGGCTTGACCTCGACCCGCGTATCTTGGTTTTTCCGTGATCATTGATATTTGTAAAGATGAAAACATATAGCCAAGTACATAACAAGAGGAAGCGGACGGGTCTCCTTGCCTTTAGGAGAAATTCTCAATCGATACCTATACAGCAGGGCAGAGTGTATAAAGATTGACCAAACTCGGCCTGTGATTGCGGGAAAAGTATTTCACGATATCTGAAAATGTATCTGAGCGTGTCGCTATACCCAGTGAAAATGAACATCTCTTTTCACTGCAAATATTTTCTTTCTTAGTAATGTATGAGAAATAAGATGGCTGGTGGAAAACCGATACTACCCAAGAGCGCAAGGAAGGAGGAGATGGAATATGCCGTTGTTGAGCTTTCGTCGTCGACGCCGACCTGCGAATCATACCAAGAGCAACAATCTAGCTGTCGAGAGACGAACGTTGCAGGAGCCTTCCCTGGCCTTTCCTCTGGAATATCATTCGATGGCTCAGTAGGAGCAATAGAGCTGAACGAGAAAAATTCTCACATGAAGGAGCATATGCCATCCTCTGATCAGGAGCCCCAAGAACAAGCCGTCGTAACTCAGAAAATGGCATGGTATCAAGTGCCGCTCGTTACTCGGAGCCATACGCCTGAGCCAAGGCTGCTCCCTCGCAGTCAAAAGTACCTTATTCTAATGACGGTCTCGGTCGCTGGATGCCTGTAATATCAGCGCTTGGATTATGGCAATAAGATGACTGAATAGAAGCTCATTTATTAGATCCCCAATGGCGACTACAATTTATGTAAACACGTCAATCATCCGTCAGTTCTTCTAATAACCTGATATTGATATCTCTTCTCCATTTCCCTATAGCTACCGGCTCTCGTCGACATGCAAAAGTCGTTGAACACGTCAGACACTGCGATGAATGCGTCGCTGGCTTTATTCATATTCGTGACTGCTTTTTTCCCGTTATTGTGGGCTGCTTTTGGCGACGCCATTGGGCGTCGTCCTATATATATTATATCCATATTCATTGCAGTTATTGCTAATGTGGGCTGCGCACTGTCAACAAATGTGATTATGCTCATCGTGTTCCGTGCTGTCACAGGAATTGGTTCCTCGTCGGTAAGCAAACGTTTATTTTGTTTAATTTTCGTAGAAGATCTTATCATAAATATATCTCCATGGTAGGTAATGTCTATGGGTGCGGGTTCTATCAGTGATATTTTTGAGGCAGAAGACCGCGGGCGAGCATTTGCATACTATACTACAGGCCCAATGCTAGGACCTGCGTTAGCGTATGTCAAAAATAATCACCAATAGTGCAAACCTGTGTATCCTACTAAGCTGTGACGACTGTGGACAGGCCTATCATCGGAGGTTATCTCAATTTAGGCCTGGGCTGGAGAAGCAATTTTTGGTTCCTGGCGATTGCATTTTTCTGTGTTTGGCTAGGCATCTTGTGTTTCTTGCCGGAAACATGGAGACCCAAGACGTCTATCCAGGATCCTTTGAATGTTGAAGGGAAATCCCGACCGATGAAAAAGTTGTCAAGTCGCACCATCAATCCTTTGGCCGCTATCAAATTGTTGAAGTATCCAAATGTTGTCCTGGTGGTGCTTTTTAGCGGACTTTTGTGAGTTCTTTTCTGTGGATCTATCAGCGTTAATATTTTACATGATAGATTTTTTACATCCTACGTGGTCAGCGCCAATTTCTCACGCATCTATACCGTTCAATATAAACTGGACACTGGTACGGTTGGCCTCTGTTATCTACCACAAGCCATTGGTAGCATTGTCGGTGGAAATACCGGCGGACGGGTGTCAGACAGAACATACAAGAAGCGTATTGGTGGCGTGGACAAAAGCAAAATATATCCAGAGATGCGCATTAATGGCCATTTCCTATATTCTGCATTTGCTCTACACCTTTTCGCTCAGATAGCGTATGGATGGTGTATTCAAGCGAACGTCCATTTTGCAGTCGGTCTTGTATGTCTTTTCTTTGGTAAGTATTTTACCTCATCAATTATTACTACGGCTAAATTTCTGTGTCATATACTGTGAAGTTGGTGCATCGCGCATGTTGCCTAACGTTACGCTGTCAGCTTACCTTGTTGATTGCTTCCGAGATCAGTCAGCCACAGTTACAGGTATAGTGATATCTCGAGGTCACCTTCAATACTAATGCAGCTGCAGCTTGTAATAATTTTGTGCGTTATGTTTTCGGTGGTGTGGGGTCTCTCATCGCAGCCGATTTTCAGAATGCAGTCCAGCCTGGTATTCTATATACCATATGTGGCGTAATTTTCAGTACCTGCTGTGTCAATGTCTATCTACTTCAACGACGAGGACACATCACACAGCGAGCGTTGACGGATGAAATAGCATAGTGCCTGTTTAGGAAATATTACATACAGCTACACTACAAATGTACGATTTCGATAATTGATATAGGAGTCAAAGGTATATACATAATGTTACTATGGCACAGATAAGCAAGATCAGGGACGGTACACAAAATTCAGATCTTCCTTGTCAGTCAAGTCCAGATCTTCTCTGTTTGCAGGATGAGGATCAATTTTGCCCTCGTCTCTCAGTTTTTGGCGGCGCTTATTCTCGCGCACAATGCGCAGGCGCACGTAGAGGAAGAGCAGAATAGCGATTATGTCTGCAGCCATGTATCCAGATAGACCACCAATGTATCTAGGCGCATCTTGTTCAACCATCATGAGCCTATCATTGGTAATGCCATGTGAGTACCAAAGACGCCCCATAATTACCAATGCTCTACTTACGGGCCCACAAAATTACCGATACAGTATGCGACGAGGTTACCTCCGGTATAAAAAATCTTCTTGGTATAACCAGACACATTGCTTGAGATTGATGTTTGCAGCATGACATAGATGGGAGAGCTTGCAGAGAGAAACAGACCAGCAAGCTTAGCACCACCGCTCGGGATAACACAGAGGAGAAGAGCACCAATAAAAGTGATGGTGCCCATGATAGCAGCCACATAGCCAATTTCATCATATTTCTTGCTGGTATACATCATGAAAGCCATAAGAATCATGATAGTGACACCATTAGGGATGTTCAGCAGGATTGAATTGAGGTCCTGAATATATTAAATGGTTTTGATAAGCACGTCTTGCAAAGAGATGCATGTATATGATATCTAGTACTCACATCGAAACCCATGTCCTTAATGATCTGTGTACTGAAAATTGTAGTGCATCCGTTCTGAAGATTCACGAAGAAGGAGATAAGCATATAACAATAGAACTTGTCGTCCTTGAGTGCTTCTTTGATATGTGCCATCTTGATCGTTTTGGTTTGTACCACAGCGTTCTCACGTGTGCGTTCATCAACTATGGCCTCTTCTTCAGGTGTCAAACGAAACCATTTTGACTTGGTGCTGTCTGCCAAGAAGAGGAAGAAAAGGATTCCAAGAAGGACCGTGACAGCTCCCCAGATGATCATGCACCTAGCGATATGTAAGACAAGCAACCTTTTTTTTTCTGCCCTGCGACATACCATTTCCAAGCACTAAGGCCCCTGATACCGCTCATGTGCCTGATACCGTAACCAATGAGACCTCCCAGTGCAATAGCCGTAGCATTGCAGATGAACATGGTGCCGAACCAGATCACTTGCTCAGATCGGCGGTAAAGCGTGCTGATAAGCAGAAAAATGCATGGGTATGTCGAGGCTTCGAAGAAGCCGAGCAGGAATCGGAGGCCCGCGAGCTGCTGGAAATTATTCGAGAGCGCCATACAAGCGAGACTCAGGCCCCAAAAAACGAGGATAGTACCCAAGTATTTCGAAATAGGAAGCCGCTGAATAAAATACTGATTCGGGAGCTGGCGTATTGAATCTCTTTAATGAATGTAGCGCTTCAAAACCTTTTATCGACATACCTGGAAGGTAAGATAACCCACATAAAATATGGCACCCAGCCAACTGAACTGACCTTGTGTAATCCCCGTATCTTCATATAGTCCCATCGCCGTGGAGAAATTGAGCGTGGATTTGTCTATAAACTGCATGTACCACGTCAGCATGCCACCAGCCTTTAGCCACTCTCCCTCTCTCTCTCTCTCTAAAAAAAAAAAAAGGATTACCTGAACAAACAGGATAGAGCACACCAGGGGCATAACTGTCCAGTTAATTTTGCGTACAAGCCTTTTCTCTGCCGGTGAATATACGAATTTGACGTCATTCACATCAGAGTCTGAGAAAGAAAGGCCCGACTCAAGTTTTTCGATCCTCGCTTCAGTGTATTTCTCGGGGTCAGGGGACATTGCTGCACTACTGGCGTTTGTATAGATGCGAAAGAAAGTAAAGTCGCATTGCGTCCGCTCTTTATAAAGGTAGTCGGTGCCTCAAACAAAGTTTTCGTACAATTCGGTTAGTTTACCCTTCATTATCATTTCCATGCATCGTGTATAAGATACTGTGTTCTTCTCCTGATTTCTGCTTTGCCTGAAAATGTATTTACGTCGGGTCGATATTACACTCAGAGTTACACACTAGCTCAACGATAAAAGATAACTGCTTATCGTTATCTTTATCTTATTCACCATTTCTTATTCAAAGAACATACACAAAAAGTAAAATCTCGTCACATGCTGCCGAGTGGCTGAATAGGACTTTAGAAACAGGGCATAGAGGTCAGCTTTCGTATACACGCTACTATTTCCCAGGATTAGTGGACTATTACTCAGAGAAGAGGTCCCGGGGGATACAGTTGGTAATGTGAGCTTGTCGGGGTAATAAAGTTCATTGTGAAAATTCGCACACGGGTATCAAAAAAAAAAAAAAAAGGCATTACGATAAGACTTATCCAGCCTTTTCCCGCCTTCAAATTATGTGCGATTGGCCTGACATACTGATAGAGCTTTGACATTTTTCCTATTTTCAAATAGTGCACTTATGAACAAGCTTAGTGTTAGAAGATAGGAAAAAGGGCCTCATGCATCTGTGACATTATGGTTGTACTAGCTGTGGCTATTTTCTCCCGTGCACAATAGTTTTTGTTCTCACCTTGTTATTCTAAGTTCCGTTTCTAGATACTACCCTTCATCTGAACAGAAAACCATTTCACTCTCCATTTTTGTGAAGACTGAAGGAGTACTCTGTAACATCAATGGGAATAACGTCTTGCATAAATTACAGTCAGTGAACCCTGCATGGCTAAATAATGATACATGGGTGAACTATATCCTGGAGCATGTACGAGTAACGCGTTCATTAGTTATTATTCTGGGTGCAGAATAAACGAGGTCAGGTTCTATTCATCGTGTCGGATCATGAAGTACACAAGCATAGAACATTCGTCTGTAAACATAGTAGCCATATGCATGCGTAAAGCTTTGTAGTGACAGTATGTATATATTTATTTTGCTCAAAATTAGGATGTACATATCTCATTCATTTGCTCTACTGGGCTCGTGCTTTGCCTTTGCCCTTATCCTTTCGCTGCTTTTTAGTGCTATTTACATTTGATTTCGACTCGGATGATAGCAGTTCTGTTGCCGATGCAGGTGATGGTACCACCTGCGGATATTGCTGCTGAGCAGGCTCTTTCTCTTCTTGTTCTTCTTCCTCATCCTGTTTTTGCTCAAACTTCTCCCGCACTTTGGAGTAGTGGGCCAGCTCGGTTGCAGACACACTCGGGACCAATTCATTCAGCGCATTCACAAAGTCAATCTCCTCCACTTGCACAAGGATTTCATCGGGCGTCGTCAACCGAGAAAGGTAGTATTGCGCAGTAACAGGTTGAGGGAGATCCGGCCGCTTTTCTTCGTTGAGTTTAGCAACACGGGTCTCGATTGTCTCGGCAACACGGGTCATTGCCTTCAGCATAGCATCTGAACACAAAGCATAGAAATCGGCACCAGTGTAGTGGAATGGGCATCGCTCGGCCACACGAGCTAGATCAAGGTCGGGATGCAGGCGGAATTTGCGCGTCAGGGCTTGAATAATACGCAGTTGCGATTCATGGTCTTGACTGACGCCCAGATATAGGAGCTTATCAAATCTACAACAGGGTCAGTCAATAAAAGTGAATATACATCTGTTCTTTCCTCACCGTCCGGGACGTAGCAAAGCAGGGTCAAGCAGGTCGGGTCGATTGGTTGCACCAATGACAAAGACATCACCCACGCCCGAGCCTTCACCACCTTCGCTCATACCGTCGAGCTCAGCAAGCAGTTGACTCACGATACGGTCCATCACGCCGCCAGAGTCGCCCTTCTCGCCACGTTTAGGTGCCACCGAGTCCAACTCATCGAAAAACACAACACAGGGCTTGGCGTCGCGCGCACGTTGAAAGACACGTCGTACGTTCGCTTCGGACTCACCAATATACATGTTGAGCAATTCGGGACCCTTGACGGAGAAAAAGTTCAAAGAACAGGAGGTGGCAATCGCCTTGGCCAGCAGCGTCTTGCCCGTACCTGGTGGACCGTATAGCAGAATACCGCTGCGCTTTTTAAGACCGGAGCCGAACAGTTCAGGGTGCTCCAAGGGAAGCTGAATGGTATCCAGAATATCATCCTTGACATGGGCCATACCACCCACATCGTCCCAAGTGACACTGGGAATCTTGGGCGCACCGATCGAATCGGAGTAGCTAGCGCGTGCTTCGTTCAGCGCTGCATCAAAGTCGGCAGCCGTCAGCAGAACACCTGCTGCGTAGATATCACTAGGGCCGATTGTGGGTCGTTTCTTTCCATCACCACTTGACTTATCACTACAAACCTATAAGTTGATGCATCCTATTTACCTTAATTACTTACATGGCATAGTTTATCCGCTGTAACGCCAGAATACCTGCGCGGCCTAGCAGATCCACTAGATCTTTAGAGACGAGAGCGGCTGTTTGTGTCGCCAAACTCGACAAAGAGACATCGGGTGCTATAGGTGAATCAACCGTGAGGTTACGCAGGATTTGCAGACGCGATTTTTCATCGGGCGCCTATGAGACATTTCTGGTATCAAAATCACTAGACTACTAGCTTTTCATTAAGGCTAAATTTACCTCAATAACGACTTCATGACGGAAGCAGCCCAAAATGCTGGTCGGTAAGGCGTCGACGTCACTAGTGGTAGACATAACCATGACTGGGTAGCCGGTAGTAGTGTGGGTCTCATTTACAGACTCGATGCACTCCTGCAACACTGTTGCCAGCAGAGGCTCTATGTGCGCAAGGTGAGTAATTTTCATGCATTTACTACACTTGACAAACGTACCTTGACCTGATTCAACTACCTGACTCTTTCGCGCAAGTCCTTCAATGTTCCTCAGCAAAACGATACACGGTGACAGGGCGGCCGCTTTGTCAAATTTGGCACGTAAATGGACCTCGGTCTTGGCATCTGTCTCCGAGACGACATCGTAGGCGGAGAACTCATAAACATGGACGCCCAGTTCTTCTGCAACCTCGCGCACCAAAGTCGACTTTCCGCCGCCGCGCGGGCCTTGGATCAGTGCATTACAAGACAGCTTGAATTCGCGACCGAGAGGATGAAGTGAGGAGGATACCAATTCATGCAACTGTTTAAAAGCGGGTGTCTCTGTGCGATACAGTGGCAGTCTTTTAGCCAGAGCATAGTACTGAGAAACGGATCCGATCGGGGTGCGAGAGTGTTCGACGCCGGTCTGCACCATCTTGGTTTGGCTTGGCACTATCTTGCGACCGTGACCATAATAAGCAGGATGGACCTTGTCTGTATCGTCTTGTTCTTCTTGGAGGCTGGTCACTTTGAAATAGGCCACAGTGGTCGAAACGCGCGCTTCTTTTGTGGTCGTCTCCTCTTCATCCCGAGGTCGGAGTCGAGCGGCTTCTTCGTCCAAGGAGATGACGATCAGGTCGCCCTTGCACAAGATGCGCTCTTTTACCTCAAACCATTCTCTGAGTGCGTCCAAAAATGCCGTCTGAAGAGACTTGTCCATTGAAGAAGGAGAAGCCACGCGCGCAATATCGACAGCAGTGGCAAGTGGTGGACCAGCGCTGGGAGGAATGGTCAGTCGGGAGAGATACACCTTTGTGCTTTCCGCGGGGGCAGGCGATAACGGAAGGCCAAGGTTGTAGTAAAGCACAGGTGGTAAATATGCAGTGGACCTAGTTCAGAGAATGAGCACAAAAGATTTTGTTGGAAGCCTTCTTTTTTTTTCTTTTTTACTTACTCATGATTGACTGTGTCAGAGTCAACAGCGGTATCGATTCCAAAAACCCGGCAAAGGCGAGTCTTTTGGTTATCTGGGCCACTGACCAGGACCCAATCGCCGCTGAACACACCACACTTGGCCAGGTCACTTACACCGACAAAGATCCTACTTTCATCATCGTCGTGTCTTTGCGGAGCAGGAAAGAGACGCGAATCAGGCCATGCCTGCCGGAGTAGAGTGGCATGAAATTCTTGCGGCTCGACAAGCTCGGGTTGCTTCTGCTCGGAGAGAATGGAGAAGGCAGAGATATCGCCATTCACAATGTGCTCTGCGCTATGGGTAAGGGAGGCGGGTGTGCTGGAGGCAGAGTCGGACATGTCCATAGCCAGCACCTTGGTCCGTTCGCTCGAAACAACGCAGCCTTGTTGCACCGGGCCGGTCATAAGTACCCGAAACGACAGCCGTTGCCCATCCTTTTCCAGGGTATACTTCCCTCCAGTGCGAACCACGGTGTCTGACGGAGCAAAGATATCAGCCAGAGACGCTTCATCTGGAGGAAGGCACGTTAGCAACGATACGAGTCACGATGCCATGAATCGCTGGTTTGATCTACTTGCTTTCTTGTGCATACGCAAAGGCTGCAGGAGACAGAGCACCCAGAATGACTTCGTCGAGCTCAATGAGCTCCACTGCTTTAACGAAGCATGGATATCCGCTGTCTTCCTCTTCCAGTCCTTCATCCTCGTCAAGACGCGCCAGCGCATCGGGACCATACACAGACTCAATCAGAGAGCTGCTTGCATAGATAACACGGTCCTCCTTAGATACCTAGTTAGTGTGCGTAGAATCAATAAAAGCTTCGCAACGCCAAGCGTCTTTCCCTCTGTCTCTCTCTCTCTCTCTCTCACATTACCCCGAGATCAGTTGCTTTGCGAGCTTGAACCAGGCAGGTCGGCAGTTTAGGACCTTGGCCCTCGCCTTCTTGGTCCTTGCTGAGGGGTGCCCTGGAAGTCAAGCAAGGCACTTTGATGGAGGCTACATTCAGCGAAGGGGGACGTTAATAATGATACTAAGAGCGTATAGCAATATAATAAGCAATGAGTAGCATGCCTGTGATGTCTTGTTTGTCTGAAGCGAGGGCAGACCACAGAGCAGGTGAAAGCGTAACGGACTGCTCGTCAGTATGATTGTACTGCAGCTTTAACTTGGCAGGCAAGTCCATGTCGAGCAAATAAGTCTAGGTAAAGAAACTAGCTCGACAACGATTATGTAACAGAATTCCACCTGAATGTGGGGCAATTAACCCCGCTTTCTCTTGTGATAATTACTGCTGACACACATTTCAAAGACAGTAAATCCGCTGCAATGTTATGCTATAGGAAAACGACCCAGCATCTGTATTTTTACCCAGATATCTATGCAGAAGATGTGGATGACGAAGCCTCGGTCGACGTCGATGTCAAGTTCAGCGTAGCAGCAGGTGTTGCAGGCGGTGGCATTCCCCAGTGCCCAATCGACCAGTCTGTAACGTGGCCAGCGTATTTTTCTCGTGTCAGCTCTTCAGAGGACATCTTCAGTGAGCCCATCAATGATCCTATCATATCGTGAGTATCCTTATTCCTTATTCCTCATTCTTTGTGCTCTTTATCATTTACTTACCACCAATCCATCCTCTCACATTGCTCATAAAGATGCGACCAGCGCCCTTGCTCTCTTCAGGATTGTCAATGAACCTTATTGCTTTCTGCAATCGTAATAGACTGCCATATCGTTTCTGTTCATGTTTAGTCGGATCACGCATAATCCTTAATATCTCCTGCTTGAGGCGTGATTGGAACCCAGGCAATGCTGACGTGCCACCGACAAGGAGAATGGTAGATACCAGTGGTTTTCTGAGGTCGGGGCCCATCTAGGCGCCATTTGTTAGGTACTCTCCAAGCAAGCGTCCCGGTTTCCATGCTTACCTTCAGCAATGTATTCATAATGCAGTGAGCGAGGCTTGGCTCATCATCTTCATCGCCTTCGAAAAGTACTTCTGCCGTCCTTTCTCGAACCCATCCGGGTATCAGTAATGTGGCTTTCGTGCCGTCTTGCAGTACAATAGGGAAATAGGTGTCTGTTGCGCTGCTGAAATTCTTGTATTCTGCTATGCGGTCTGCGTTTTCCTCCGTAGGCATAAGCAGAGGTGAGCAAAAGAGAAGCCGTGTTTTGATATCTTCCAGCAGTTGAGGCCTCAGGATATCGGGAGGAACGGCTGTTTGCGGTGCAAGTGACAGGTGGAGATGGGATGGTGGTATGTACCGAGCGTGTTCAAGCATGAGTGTCTTTAGACGTTGCGTCAGTGATCGACCGGCCAAGGGCGAAGTGGATATGTAAGGGAAGAGAGGGCGGGAAGTGTAGACCTTGTAGTTCAAACTGTCAATAAATCATGATCATGAGCTTCTCTGTGGTCAGGTAACCGTACCGGTAAAGCGGTTGTCTCTAGATTACCACAGTCCAAAACAAGACCCGTGGTGAGACCTGTTGTTAGCAGTGCCATAAGATGTAGCGGGACAAACGAAATTGTGGGAACCTTAGTTTGCGATTAGAAACAAATAAGCTTTGATCAATTTTCTGATTTTCATACTTGGAAATAATGGAATAGAACGTTAGCGAGCGCTTGCTTCAGAGCAATGGGTGCCAGTGGTGATTCGCATAGGATGACCTTGCGTGACTTTGGATCTGTCAACAAAAGTCTGTTTCTGGCTGTCAATGACCTTGATTTGTCCTATCAAGCTCGTTGTCCTGTTCTCTTACCGAAAATAGATGTCATGCAGTAACTTCTTCAGTCGTTCTTCGAGTTGTTGCAGATGGCCTGTCGCCATCAGATCGAGATTGTACAGTTCGCTTGGCTACAATGATAACACTAACGCGTTAAAAGGGCTTGCAATCATATAAGACGAATACCAAATATTACTTCATCGTCAACAAGGAATCCTTCGCCATCTACTTCTCGAGATGGACGAAGTCTTGACCACGTTTTGACAATGTGTCGTGGTTGGGGCTCGCCAGAGAAACCGCACTTGATATACAGCGATCCAATGTCGAACACAACGCGATCCTCTGTGCCATAGATAGAATGTCGTCGTGCAAAAGTGTGTAGCGAGGATGAGGTAGCATAGTTGGACAAGTAGCTGGAAGACAAAGGTTCTGCACCAACCGATGTGGTCGTCATTTTGTAAAGAAAAAGTAAAGCAAAACTGTCCACGCGCGGAGTGTGCCTGTCATAATCAATTTTACATGACACACAGTATCTGAATACACACTGTACCTTAAACAGGCCAAGATCAGACGCCGAAAGCAAGCAACTCACCACCATTCACATACCCTGTCCTGTTGATAGCTGTCATTATGTATCATAGAAGGACGTTTCTATCAGTGGTGGTAGAGTGGCGTGTCATTAGTAAACTCAAATATCAATCTCACGTTGCGTACTTCTACTTTATATCCGTTTTCGTCTCCTCCTTATGTAGCACGTGAGGGCCCACGCAGCTTACATAAACCCAAGCTGTGTATCGAAACCCCATCACGGGGTCAGAACCTTTCCCAGCTTCTCAGTTACTTCCCCGACCATTACTATATTATACCGTTATCTCCCATAGGCCATAGGTCACGTAATACTTTAATACAACAGGATGGAGCGCTACAAACTAGCGCACGTAAGGCAGATACATACGGAACTGTGATGTTGCATAACATGCAGTGGTAGGACGCCTAAAAGGAAATGTCTTCTACAGACGATAGATAAAAGCCGAGTCTTCCTTGTCTGTCAAGTCCTGGTGCGAATCAGCTTTCTCTGGAGGACCCGCGGCGCGGCGCTTCTTGTTCGAATACATCATGTCGAGACGTATTAGCGCCATACAGATAAAGGCGACGACGTATCCAACCAAAAAGCCAGTCATGCCACCCATATAGCGCGGCGCTTGTGTGTCGATCATGATAAGAGGACCTACGAGATTGCCCAGGGTATAAAAGAACATGATAGCGCCGTTATAAAAGATCTTCTTCGTGTAGCCTTTCACGTTATTGCCGATGATGGTGACCATGATGGAGTATGCGCCAGTACCGCCCCAGCTGAGATAATAGCCAACAAGTTTTACGCCGCCTGCCGGGATAGCCATCAGGATAATTAGCCCCACAATGCCAATGATAAGCATAAATAGGCATGTATAAATTATTTGGCGCGTCTTGTAAGCCAGACCAGCTGCAACCACGACACCTAAAGCTGACGCCATTCCGCTGGGAATCTGGAGCAGGATCGTCTGAAGCGCGTCGAAGCCAAGCCCATAGGTGAATGTGCTGCTAAACGTAAGCATACCGCCGTTCTGTAAGCTGACGGCAAACGTGGCAATCATAAGCAACCACCAGCGCGGTTCAAGCAGAGCCTCCCTAATGTGGTGGAGCATGATAATCTTGTGCTTCATCACAGCGTTGTCGCGAGTCCGCTCCTCCATAATCTTCTTTTCTTCCTCAGTGAGCCGCAAGAGACGTGAGTCTGGGCTATCGATGAGAAAGAAGTAGCAGACAATGCCCATGAGGATGGTGGCGACTCCGTAAAAGATCAGACCCCTATCTTGCTTTGATTAGACTTCAATGTACGCATCGATATATCAAATTCTACATACCATCGCCAGGCGGTAATACCACGCGGTTGCTTAATATGAGCAATGCCATAGGTGGTCAGAGATCCTAGGGCCGCGCCCGTACCATTGCACATGACGACATAGCCGAAAAAGATGGGTTGCTCGGAGCGGCGATAGAGCGTGTTCGTGATGAGGTAGAGACAAGGCATGGCTCCTGCTTCCAGTAGACCGAGCAGAAACCGCATGGCAGCCATTTGCGCAAAGTTCTTTGACAGACTCATGCAGGTGACCACCTATGTTATGTTATAACACGGCAAAGGTGTGAGTGAACGCATTTTTCCATTGCCTTATATGACATGCTGTGTAACTTACGACACCCCACACGATCAGCAGCATACCGAGGTACCGGCCATGACTCACACGCTGCATAACGAACTGGTTAGGTATCTACAGGGAGGAGTGATGATTATCAGGTCGTGATGTAGTACGCTTTCGCTTTTTTGTGACTTACCTGATAAACAAGCTGTCCAACATAGAACAAAGAACCGAGAACGCTGAATTGGTTTCCGACGAGACCTAGTTCCTGATTCATACCCAACATTGGACCAATGCTAAGAGAGGCTTTGTCACAGAACTAGATCAATAAAAAGTAGTGTTCAGTTTTTTTGTGGGCTGTGTGCCAAAAAAAAAAAAAAAAAGCCTCTGAAACGCACCGTAAGAAAGATAAGAACACCGACCAGCGGTAATAGGGACCAGTTCAGTTTGCGGACAAGACGCTTTTCGGCTTGCGATTTGATAGGTCGCCCATGGGTATCTTTTTGAGCGTGTTCAACGTCCTTATTGGAGCCATCAAGTGAGTCGGTGTGGATGTCCTCGGCGTAAGTAATCTCTTCTTTTTCAGTTTCGCTATGGGAAGTCATGTAAAAGAGAATGTACTGTTCAGTCGTACGAGTTCCATAAAACCGCCTTTTATACATCTACCGCTATTTGAACAAACATATTCCCATGCGTATATCGCGCTATACGTGCCACGATGCGCCCGTCTGACGATGGGAATAGAGAACAGAGGGAATAGTTTTGCGTCTCTACATTAATACTAACATTGTTCTTTCCCATTTTCTATTGGGCTGTCAAGTTACACTGAACCGATTTAGCAAAGCTTGACGCAGTTGAGCAAAAATACCATCAGCACCCTGTCAACGTGAGCACAGCCGTATCATTTTACGACAAGTGTGGGAGATTTGTGTTGCCTTTTCAGAAATCATATTCGCTACGACCCGGTCGCTGCCCATACATAGCTGGCGTGAGGTGATGGTTATCAGCGACATCCGGGTAAGTAATGCATGACAACATGGTACTCCGGGGCTCTCTTTTGCATAACAACAGTGCGTCAAATGCTTTGTGCGAGCCCCCAATGCTGTACTGCTCGTGTAACTCACTTCGTGCATGTTTCTCATGCGTAAATAGGTGTGTGTGAACCTTTGAAGCATGGATCAAAACGTACAAAATCCCGCGGGTTGGGTTTTCCCCGCGTGTTTAGATTAATGGTTTTAGTGAATTTCAGGTGAAAACTGACTAATGAACTTCTTACCGTGCGATTATTCAAGACAGTTAAGATATGCTTTATGTGAAACACGTCATAGATATTTCATCTATTACTACAAAAAGAAAATAAATGTACATTGACACCACGTTGATCCGTCTTTGGCATCCTTTCTAACGTACTATCTGCCCTTGCGTCTAAGATTGATTGATTTTATAAATGCTTATTTCACACACTAGAGTTTCTATCAAGCTCGCTCTGGCAACGTCACATTTTTGTTAGTAGTCTGGGTATTATTATATGTTACGAAAATCATTCTTCAAAATGTCGGGTCAAACAATGAAACATCGACGAACCTTATCTTCGTACTCTGAATAAGATTGTAATCAAGCAATAGTCAACAATGATTTTGTGCCACCGTTCTTGTTGAGCCGCTCACGTAGCAAATAAATCATAAGGATGAAGGCTGTATTACTGCAACGTTGAAATGTTTATAGGCCGCCAGAAGGTATTCATTTCGAATATGCATAAATATAAACATTACTACGGGAAGTATAGTTTGAGTCCCCTACAGAAATTAAGTTGACTACTCGGTATAATAATGTTCAAGTTCCTATAACCAGTTTGCATGCTTTAATGGTATCCATGTCTCTGAACATGCAGCATCATTTAGTCACGTGTAGGACTGAATAGAAAATTAACGGCTAGCCTGCAGCTAATCTGTCCTATGGGAAAACGACTAGTCATATCTCTAACACCATGAACGATTATTTTTGGTTCTCCTACCTCCACCATATTGTCCATATAATATAAGAATTCATAAAAGCTGTAACATTGCTACCCAAGTATCAACAAACAAAAACTCAGTACTTTCGGTACGCTCATACAAGATATAATTGCACAAGCATGTGTGTACAGATGGCGACCTGCCAACTATAATATTGCTCCGACGTACTGTACTGTATAGCGCTTGTAGGAAATGATAAGCTATTCGCTGCCTGCAATTTTGTCATATTTCCGGAGACATCTATGTACTCTTATAGTACATTGCTCACTTTTTTCGGTGCTGCGACTGCCTTGATGATTTGATATATTGGCGTCAACCACATGGATGGAGAACGTGGTACCAGTTTATGACAGCGGTGATCATAGGTACTCGAACGACACATGTCACATGCATCAACATGGTTGAGTATGGTCATATGGGTGTATATAACCTTTGCCATCAGTATGTTCTTTCGTCTTTCTGTGCCAGGTATAGAATCTTGATATGCTCACCTATTCTGGTCACACGTGACGAGCCTAGGATTCACTCTAGAATGATAAATGTGGGGCGCCTCACGGAAGCATTTGCGGGAATCCGATTACAACTTTTCTCTTTGTCCCATATAAAATCTAAACTTCAGTTTATTTGATTTTAAGGCACATCCTCCGTCGCATCACTATTTTCGATTACATATAATAGCGAAGTATTTGGCGAAGTTGGCTACGTAGGTTGGTGTCATTATGAGTTTAAATGGCATTCGCTGTTATAAAACACTCGCTTTCACTGACCTTTCTGAGCACTTTTAGTTATGTTTTTTTTTTTATCTCAAATAATGTTTTTGTTAGACTAAAGGCTATTTTCTGCTTGAGCCACAACGCTCCCTCGCCGCCTTTGATAATTTCATGGGCAAGCAAATAGATAAACTAAACAGAGGACAACGTGACAATACTCAATTCTTAATCTAGGCCTCATGACGGTAGAATATGGCACCACCTTATCTCTCAGCTTTTTAGATTAAGAGGATGGTAGTCTTTAGGGAGCTGACGCAGCCACCGCTGTATTTCTTCTATGTGTGGTACTGGCCTCTCGTACGTGCAAATAAGCAGACATCCAATCAAAAAGCTGGAAATTCCTTCCACAAAAAGCAACAGAACTGAATGACAGTATATCAGCTCTGGATGATGCTAGTAGGTATTTGTAGGATCGTGTATATATACAGTGCTCATTTCATCACGTTTGGCAATAGGACAGGAAAGCCGGAAGAAGACATACTGTTGTCCATGGTAGCACCGATTGTAATGTTTACCGGGGAATTCATACGCCGGTGATCATCCGCAAATGATATCTGTATTTACTTTCACACGGTTTCCCAGTAGTATAACGGGGCCACTATCGGTCTTTAAGCGTTCATGTATATAAACAGAAAACATGCGCCCATTTCATCATCCTTCATAGATATGAAAAATATATAACGGATGATAAGCGAGCACAACTGAGAAGTATGTATGTTTTGGAAGGTAAGTGTAATGGCTATCATTGAAAACGTCATAGCAATGCAGCGTTATGATATGGACTGATACACACAGGACATTTAAATCATGCAGCCATGGTATCACCCTTCCGGCTAGTGCCTTCCACTAACGAGCGCGCTGTTACCGGAATGGTAGTCCTTGGTATTTCCTTGGTTGGGAGGAGGCAGATGTCGTGATGCTGCCGTGGGAATAATTTCGTTCCCACGGCTGGCAAATGGGCAGGTTTGAGCAGCCATAAATATGCAGCCTCTCGTGCATTTCACCCTCTGAACCTCGGCACACCCCTACTCCTCTTTCCCTCTGCCTCCCTCGGTACCTTCCAGTTTTAACTAACTAAAAAGAAAAAAGTGTCTCGTTTACGTGACCATGGTGAGCCCCGAATGAACATTGAAGAAATCCGTTGAAGACGACTAAAACTGCGCTCTATAGACAACGTCCCCAAACACTGATAACAAGAAGAATAACTATAACGGATTTGACCACCTGAGATTTACTGTCACCAACGCAAAGCAAGCAGCTTCCTACTACTGTACCCGCCTCGGATTCGAACATGTCGCCTACCGAGGTCTTGAAACCGGCTCCCGCGAGGTTGCCTCACACGTCGTGCGCCAAGGCGACGCCGTCTTCGTCTTTGAGTGCCCCATCCAGCCCGATAAGGTGACGGACATGGCTGCCGAGATTGCTCGCCGCGGTGATGGTGTCAAGGACGTCGCATTCACGGTCATGGACTGCCGTGCCGTGTACGAGGTAAAGAAAAAGAAAGGCAGATGAAAGGACATTTTATATACCGGTGAATACTGATTTTAAATATCGCATTACAGAAAGCCATTGCCCGTGGTGCCCAATCCGTGAAAGCCCCCGAGGAGATTACTGATGAAGATGGCACTGTTGTCATTGCCACTGTCGCTACGGTAGGTGTTCCTGCTGCTTGTTTTGATGGCATAAAAACTCACGAGATAAAATCTGCATAGTATGGCGACGTTCAGCACACGCTGGTGGAGCGACACAACTACAAGGGCGTCTTCCTGCCGGGCTTTAAGCCCTCGGCCACGTCGCTTCGCCACGTGGATCCTCTGCAGGAGCTCCTGTAAGCCATAATGTCACATAGGGATAAGTTGTTTTCTCACACAGATTTTGTAGGCCTCGTGTCCCTCTTGGCTTTATCGACCACGTCGTCGGTAACCAGCCCGATAACATGATGGAGCCCATTGCCGAGTTCTATGAGCGTGTCTTTGAGTTCCACCGGTTCTGGTCGGTGGATGACAAGCAAGTATTTACAGAGTACAGCGCTCTGCGATCGGTGGTGATGGCCGACCCTGAAGAGCGTATCAAGGTGCCGATCAACGAGCCGGCCGTGGGCAGAAAGAAGTCCCAGATCCAAGAGTTCGTTGACTTCTACGGTAAGCGAGCAAGCTTGAAAACATCTCGCCTTTTAACTGATAGAACGTGGGGTCCTCGATCGCAGGTGGTGCGGGTGTCCAGCATATCGCGATTAACACGCCTGATATCATCACGGCTGTCACCAACATGACTAAGCGCGGCTGTGACTTTTTGACCATCCCAGACAAGTACTATGATACCCTTCGCTCGGCGCTTGCTGTCCACAATAAGACAGCTGTTCGTCCTGTCAAGGAGGATCTGGACATCCTGCAAAAATTGCATATCCTTGTCGACTATGACGAGAATGGCTACCTTCTCCAGATCTTCACGCGCCCTCTGGAGGATCGCCCGACTCTGTTCGTTGAGATCATTCAGCGCAACAACCACAATGGTTTTGGCGCCGGCAACTTTAAGAGTCTCTTTGAGTCACTCGAAATTGAGCAAGAACTTCGCGGAAATTTGACCGACATGGTCGAAGGACAACCCGCTGCTGCACCCAGTAACTAGTAACCTAGTATCTAGCAGTCTAGTAGTCTCATAGACTCTGGTGTTTTATATCTTCCTTTCGTTCTTACAGAATTGAATTAAAGAGGATTTTTTATTTCGAGATCCTGTTATTGTGTCTATTTAGTTGACAGCGTCGAAATACTCTTGCGAATCCTTCGGGTTAGGCTTGATGGTCTTTTCGCCAGCCTTCCAGTTGGCAGGGCAGACCTCACCATGCTCATCGGTGAACTTGATAGCCTCAATGACACGGAGGGTCTCGTCGACGGAGCGGCCAATGGGAAGGTCATGAATATGGGAAACACGCAGGGTCTGGTTGGGGTCAATGATAAACAAACCACGCAGAGCAACGCCAGCATCAGGGATCAGCACTAGATGATGCAGAAGAATGAGGTAGAACGCTGTATGTGAGTATGTGTGTGCGTGTGTGTGTATGTTTGTGCATGTGCGTCTGATACACCATAAATAGTGGTGGTGCTGATGATGCAGCGTGGTGCTAGTCTTTCATTACCTCTGTAGGACTTGGCCATCGTCTTCTTGAGATCAGAGACAAGAGGAATCTTGATATCTCCAAGACCGCCCTGTTTACGCGGAACGTTTGTCCAGGCCAAGTGAGAGAAGGCGTTATCGACGGAAATGCCCACGACTTCAGCACCCAGCTTGCGGAAGTCTTCGATACGATCACTAAAGGCAAGCAGCTCGGTGGGGCACACAAAAGTAAAGTCGGCGGGGTAAAACACCTACAGATATACATATACATATACATATACATATTATATGAGCATATATCTCTTTTTGGTCTTGGTATATTCAATAGGCAGGGTATAAAGACCTATTTCAGATCTTACCATGACAAGGAACTTGCCCTTGTAGTCAGTCAGCGAAAGCTCCTTGAACTGACCGTCCACAACAGCCTCCGCCTTCCAGTAAGGTGCAGTTTCTACAAGAATATAGAGAGTAGTATTAGTTATTGTTGTTGTTCTTGTTAATATTCATATGAATATTCATATTCATATGAATTTGAGAAGGCTATTATAGTCGAGTAAGTTCTTCATGTCACTCACTTTGAATGGTGGCCGTGACGGGACCAGTGGTGACATTGCCCTTGTTGTTGTTGTTAGTTGTGTAGTGCTTGGCAAAAGCATAACGAGCCGAGAGAGCACCAACAGGGCGAGTGTTCAACTGGGCTCGAGTGGCAGAAAGGACACGGGGTGATTGGGTCAAGACACGGCGAAGCATGACGCGTTATGTGGATGAAAATACAGAAACGTGAAGAAAACGAAACTCAAGCACTGCTGCCCTGTCAAAAAGAAACCCCGTTCGACCATCCAATCAAAATGAGGCCTTTCCATTTATGGGAAGAAAGGCATTTTGTTTCTCTCTTTCCAGGTGGCTTTACATCCTGCTTGAATTTTACTGACATTTTTACTCTTTTCTTATTGTTGTAATATAATCCCACATATTGGCATAAAACAATATGGTACTGCCCGTTTCCAGTGCCAATAATGTCAAGGTCTACACCGTCTCAGGTGGTCTTGGCTCCCGATCCATACCCGATTGGCTCGCTCGTCGCCGGAAGAAGGCCCTGAAGAAGGATCTTGGTATGTATACGTACAAAATGCCTTGCATCGTCTCATGGACAAGTGGTTAAAATTGGAATGAATTTGCATAGAATACCGTACTCGTGTCGAACTGATCCAGGATTTCGAATTCCCCGAGGCTTCCAACTGCATTCGGACCACACGAGACGGTCTGTTTGCTGTTGCCACTGGTACTTACAAACCACAAATGCGAGTCTTTGAGTTTGCAGAGACCTCCCTCAAGTTTGAAAGACACACCGACGCTGAAAATATCACTTTTGAGGTAAAGGATCTTCTCATGTCTACTGCTCAAGGATCATTTGCCGTTAACGCTGTCAACCTTAAAAGATTCTCTCGGACGATTGGACGAAAACGGTGCATCTGCAAAACGATCGCTGGATCGAGCTTCACAACCAGGGCGGCATCCACTATCGCACGCGTGTGCCCCACTATGGTCGAGATATCGCCTATCACTATCCGTCATGTGATCTGCTGGTTGGTGCCTCTTCAACCGACCTGTATCGTTTGAATCTGGAGCAGGGCCGTTTCTTGAACCCGCTGCAGACCGATGCTACCGAAGGCATCAACTGCGTGGAGATCAACCCCGCACACCAGCTCTTCGGTTTCGGCACAGGCAATGGTACGGTGGAATTGTGGGACCCGCGGTCACGTGCACGCGTGGGTCTGCTCGATGACATTAAGGTTCCTGCCAGTCTGACCGGTGACGGCGAGTCTCTGCAGGTCTCTGCCCTGAAGTTCCACACCGATGGTCTGTCCATGGCCGTTGGCACCAATACCGGACATACTCTTCTTTACGATCTGCGGTCGAATGTGCCTTTCCTCGCCAAGGACCATCAATACGGCTTCCCGATCAAATCTCTGCATTTCCATGACAGCGAAGCGTCGGGCAATCAGATGGTTGTCTCGGATAAGAAGATCGTCAAAATCTGGGACCGCCGCAACGGCAAGCATTTTACCTCGGTGGAGCCCGAGACCGATATCAACGACATGTGCGTAGTCGAGAACAGCGGTTTGATTTTCACTGCACAGGAGGGTATCCAGATGGGCGCGTATTATATCCCACAGCTTGGCCCTGCCCCCCGATGGGCGTCGTATCTGGACAACCTCACGGAGGAAATGGAGGAGAACCCGACCCGTGATGTCTACGACGAATACAAGTTTGTCACTCGCAAGGAGCTCGAGACCCTGGGCTTGGAGCATCTCATGGGCACCAACGTTCTCAAGGCATACATGCACGGATTCTTTGTCGATCTCCGTCTGTACGAGAAGGCCAAGCTCATTGCCAACCCATACGCCTACCAAGACTACAAGGAACAAATGGTGCGCGAGAAGCTGGAGAAAGAGCGTGCCTCGCGTATCCGTGCCAACAACAAACTGCCCTCCGTCAACAAGTCACTTGCCAAGCAGCTGCGCGACAAGTCCGGCAAGGAAGACGTGGCGGACCAGGTCGACGACCGTTTCAAGGATATGTTTGCCGACCCCGAGTTCGAAGTCGACGAGGGTCTCATGCAAAAAAAGAAGCGCAGAGTCGAATCAGACGACGAGGACGACGAGGGCCGAACTCAAAAGTCCTTTGCGACGCGTCTGCGAACCGAGGTTCCCAAGAAGAACAAGGAGAAGGTGTCTCGTACGGCTTCGGGTGGCCTCGAGATGTCGTTTGTACCCACCAAGAGCAAGAGTGGTCGAGGGGGTCGAGGGGGTCGTGGTGGTCGTGGTGGCCGAGGAGGAAGGAGTCGATAATTTATACATTCATGCATACAACCAAAATCCTCATCCCATCTCATCCCATCTATACATCCATCTATCCATCCTCCCGAAGTGGTCTCGCGTTTTTCGTTTCTTCTTCCTTTCTTGTTTGTATTATGCAACACGGTCACTGTTTCTTCCATTCTACAAATTCGTCGAACAGGGTAGGCCCTTGGAAGTAGCACAGAGAGAGAGAAAGAGAGAAAAAGTGCGTGTGTGGGTGACTCTTGTCTTCTGTTTGAATTCTTTTGTGAGACTTACATGCTGACATCTCGTCATAATCAGAAAGGTCAGGGGAAACGGTATCCACAAAATCATAGAAGCTGAGCCACTGGTCACGGTTGATCACCTTGACAGGTTGGTTTTGCTCCAAAAATTCGGTAAAGTCATTGACAATAGGGTATTTTTCGGCCAAGATGATGCGCCACAAGAAACAAGCAATCTGATTTATGCTCTACGTCAATTGGCGTCACGATCACTCGCCTTTGTTTACCTCGACATCCATGCATCGCTGGTCCGGGTTCTTGGCATAATTGAAGGAAAAGCGGTAGAGTTCATCCGTATGATCCTTGACCATGGCGGCCAAGTCAGGTAGCCTCTTTTGCAGTTTCTGTTTAGAATCCGTGCTGGAGACAAAGGATAAAAAGCACTCAGATCAATGTAACACCATTGAATGGATGTATATGCTTACTTCAACGCCTGCATGCCTGTCATCCATTCCTCCTTGCTAATATAACCGATCGTGCGCGCGTTCATTTTCCAGGCACAGGCTACGACCAAAATCTACGCATTTCAGACAGTCAGGCACATAGGATAGGATAGGATAGGATAGGAATAGGAATAGGAATAGGCACGTAGAGTGGATATCAGCCGTACATCTTCTACAGATAAACCGAGATCTTCAAAAAAGCGCTGTGCACCTTCAGGGCCAATGGTATCAGGTGTGTCCGGGTCGGCATATTCAGCGAACCAGGTTTCGCATTGCCGGGTATCGAACTAAAATATACATAACAATGTGCGTCAGCCGAACCAGGCTTCTCTTTCTCCCGATTGATTGACGTTTTGCCCTTACTTGAGGTCTATCATAATTATTGTTACGGTTATTATCATGTATACAACCATATTACAATCAGCCTGTCAACCACTCTGGATAGCGTCTTACTGAGAAGTAGCAGATGGAGGAGACGACGATGGCTTAATGTTGGAGGAACGTGGTGAGGATGAACCCGACGAGACATTCCTAGAACTCGATCGCTTGCTGGATCGTTTATTGCTATTGCTATTGCTATTGCTGTTGCTATTGCTGTTGCTGTTGCTGCTAGCGTTGCCTTGCTGGCTATTCACCGTCGCTGTACTGCTTGGTTTGGATCCCATGCTTGGACAAAGATGACAGCAAAAATGGATGGATAAAGAATCCTCGCTTTGCTCCCAGCACACCTCAAGGTTTAAAAAAAAATTCTGGCGGGATGCACACACTTGGCTGCGTGTTCATTTGCCACATAGTATGGCCCAAGAATAACCATAATACGCAGCAGCGAATAAGCATCACATGGAATGTCTGGAAATATGTCTCACGAATCATCACTACCTTCTGAGTATATCCCAAACTATAAAGTCCATACTGTTTATTACTACCAGCAATAGTCGTGCGTATACAGATAGTCAGTCGATAATTAAACAGGTGTCAACGTAGATACATATGTGTGTACACATTATAGCCTGTGTCAACCAGCCACATAAATTCTATTGGGCTCCTTTCAACCTACTCGTATTCGACAAAATGTGTGTGTCCTGTCGACTAATAATATTCATGGCGTTAATATTCATGCAAGTGACGATCATTTCCACTTACCGCAGCATGGTTACGTGCGTCTATCGCCGCCGATTAAATCCGCATGAGTAAATCATGAGGTATCAACACGATGACACGTACCGGACTCGCCAACCAAGCCTTTTTGGCATTGATTACATTTCAAGGTGAAGTTGGCCACATCTGTGTACTTGTGTTTCTGTAACACCCCCCCCCCAAATCGCATCATGAGCCCTCTTCCTCTTCCTATCATCATTGATGAAAAGTACACTTACCTCACGAAGCTTCGTAGCCAGTTGAGAGGCGGCCGTGAGAATGCTGTCGTCATTGACTGCGAAACGCGTTTGATCAAAGTCCTCGGGGCTTTCCAGCATCGGTGCTAACGCAACCGCATCGTAGTCTATCATTGTACAGATCCATATTGAGTAAAATGTCAGTCTTCAACAGTGCGCCGAAAACGTACGGATGCCACTGTAGATCACCAAGACTCGCTCATCATAATTTCCCTCGCCTATATTTGCATGCATAAGCTCCAATATAGATGTGCCCATGTATCGATACATACCAAAGCGATCCACCCGGCCGGTCTGCACGTCAATACTATCGATTTCTATGTCAAAAACACTGTAAGCCCTGCTTCTAGGACCTTGATACCCAATGCCTCACCAATGCCAAAGTGCTTAGAGAGGATAGCAATTTCTAGAAAGGAGTGTGTTGCCTTAGTCATCATTAATAGATAGCGTTCTCCTTTAAACTACCTATTGCCCCACCCCAGGAAGCGTCCTTTTTTATCCATTCGATATACTTTTCTGGGATTGTTCTTAGAACGAGAACGCAATGTGCCAAAGAATGTCACTTGCCTCTTTCCTGACCTAGGGTGACATCCGAATATTCGATGGGGTCGTTCTCAATTGCTGAAGCAACAACTATAGATTACAAGATGAGAAGCGAGGTTCTACTGTACTATAGGTACCCACTTTGACGAAGGCTTTGGCTTATTGTAATGTCTCTGCTCAAGTTGTAGCTGTACAGATATGTGTAATTGAGCTATTCAGCACAAAATGCATGTTATTCGTTACCCTAAAAGATGACAAGCATAAGCTCATTTAGGGCGTACAAATCGGAAGATATCATGCAACGTACCAATAGACCGGAAAAGGCAGGAATTATCGTCCTCCATGACCTGGACGCATAGAAAAGCGCAGCTGGTGAGTAAAGAAATGGATAAAAACAGAACCATCATGGCTTGAAGGAATTACGCGCAGGACAAGAAAACCGGAATCGGTATTCACAGCTTCGGTAGTGGTGGCAACAGCAGGAGCTCGAGGGGTCATAATATTTGATACAACAGGAGCAGGAGCAGGAGCGGGAACAGGAGCAGGAGCAGGAACCGTACTACTGCTGAGAAGAGTTACGTTCAAAGCATCGCCGTTACGGATACCAGCCTCTGCAAGTGTCTTTAAGTCGTCTCCAAAAGGTCTTGGAGGAAACCCTCCAGCAACTTTAAAAGGAGAAATATGAGTACAGTTGACCCAACTTTGCAGCAGATGTATACCTTGGACAGTATGATGACTTGGTACATTAATGCTGTTGGAAATCCGGGCTTTCAGTTCCTGAATTGTCTGAGTCTCTGTAGCATCGTCAATGGTGAGCGCGCCCTGAGGATGACGAACACGCAATCGCATAATTTGTTAGAAGAGAAGTGCTGCGTATTTTGTTCCTCCGACTGGAATCTTGCGAGGGCGATGCATATCCAAATACAGTATAATGAATCGTATCTCATACGTCTGCTAGGCCAAAATCCATTAAAACTGCCAAGGCGAGTACTATCTATTATCATACTCCTGCAGACGCCGATGATGCTGTCATACTTGACAATAACTCCCTTAATCAGTTTCAAACACCATGACCCTCTACGCCAGTTGCATTGTGTTATTTATATAATTTCTAAGCCGGAGTCAGTACCCGATATTTCACAACTACCACCACTTCCTTCTCCTTATCCTTCGTGTCCTTTCCTGGCCATAGCCTTCCGTTCCAAATGGTGCTTCTAGCAGGTTATGAAGGATTCGCTAAGTAGCGAGCAAAAATGACTTATTCAGTTGTCTGCCTTGTTAAATATATATACACAAACGAAGAACATCAGATCTCACCAAATTTTGTATTGCTGAAAGTCTATCGCGGATGTCAGAAATAATTAAATAAAAAAAGCCATTGAGAATAGCCCATTATATTCCTAGGTCACCGGATAACTTGAGTTAAACACCTGTATTGAATCTTCATTACTTGCTTACGACGATATACTGGTATAAAGTTTGGTCTCCATGCAGAATGTGACGACATTGCAACGATAAAAACCGAGGGCCTTGTATTCCAGACATTTCTCCTTGTCTCATTTGGCATTTTTGGCTCTTTATTTCTATCCAGCTCGCCTGCACCGTATTAAAATAAGTCGTAGATGGTGGCGTGCAACCAGAAGTTAAAAGAGGAGACCTACGACGCGTCTCTATCTTGCTGCGTCACTCCCGATTCCACGAGACGCAGAGCGCGGCACTGCTGTTCTTGTTCTGACAAGCGACAGAAGTGACTGGGTGTCATTTGTATCCCGCCTCTTTTGTAAGTGGCCATGTTTGTCCTGGGTATGAGATTTGCGCCATGACTCGTATTTCAGTGGTTAGTTATTAGAGAGATTGGAAGACATGTCACAGGATGAATGGAGCTTTAATTCATGCATGGCGCACGGACTTGCATATCCACTGCAAGAATATAGATTTTGCCTATTCTAGGCCTTGCCACTTCATCTTTATTCCACATCTTATGATGGATGACGGATAGCTCTACAGCTATCAGAACGAAATCTGTCTACTTTTTCTAAAAAAAATACTCAGTTGACGAGGTACGGTACAGCAGTACTAAAGAGAGTTATTGGAGCCTATAGCGAGACTAGGCAGCCGTATATACTGCTGCTCAGTCATCCATTTGCGAAGAAATTTTATGTGAGATATCTAACTAAAGCTTACTTCATGTGCGGGTGTAAATCATGGCCTCTATAACCCGAAAACGTGACCGCCCATAAGCTTGCAGCATGGTGTACTACCATCAACAACTACCATCACATGATCTCGTGCGGGCCAGGCCCACCTTGTGTATTTTTCGCACCATCGCAACTTTTGTGTCGTATGTAACGGCCGAGGAGTGTTTCTTCTGTTTTAACGAGTGACTGAATTGTACACATGGCTGAGATTATAAGCAGGTTTTGGGAAGTTGGCCTCTCCTGCGAAAAGGATCGGTGATCCTGCAAATATTATATTCCGCCTTCTCCATGGAAGTAACATGTCCTTCATATGAACTGCAGTATTCCGCGGATCACTAGCATACCCCGTAAGTAAAGTGTTCTTCAAGCTGTTTAATGGATTTAAATTCTGCGGTATGGCGATCGCTGGATGACAGGAAGAGCCGAACGCGAATAGCAGGTTTTTTCTTCGCCCCTTGATTTATATACCACAGGGGGTTGGCCCCGGGCATAAGTTGGGTTAAGCAATGTAATTCAGGTTTCACGGTGCCAACCATGTGGGTAGGCAGCCACAATCGAGATGTGCTCTTTCATTTTCCTTTGTGCAACGTCTACCTGCCTTTTGGGGCTTCGGCTGGCGTTTACCGAGTCAAAATCAGATGCCGAACAAAATAACAACAGAGAAAAAAGAAAAAAGTTGACGGTGGTAAGGAGGCGTTATCCATGAGCCGCCGGAGGCAGAACTATATTCACGCGCTTGCCCGATTTGAGAACGAAAGAAGAAAATTAGGCAGCGAATGAAGTCCAGTTGGAGAATGCATCCTATATTTTTTTTTTGCGAATATTATTTACGTATTGATCATTTAACCTTGTTTTGCACTCTCACGCATAGACCATACATAGTGATCAGTAGAAAGAGATAGTGAGCGAAAAAAAGAAGATTGCGAGTTAGAGTGAGAAGGAAGAGAGAGACTGAGCATACATGTGAGGGAAGGGAGCTGGGAGAACTATCGGAAGTTTGCAATACAATTAGATATAATAACGTGTTTCGTAAGCCAGGTACGACATTAGCTTTTGAGAATCAAGAAGGTTTTTTTTTTCGTTCTTCTTCCTCCCAACAAATCGACACACGGGACACTTCTCTTCTTTTTCTTCTCTTTCTTGTTTCTGTTCCTTTTTTTCCTCCCTTCTTTATTTATCCTTTGCTTTCATTGTGTCTCGTCCGCACAGCATGCCGGGAACCAGCACATCATCGCTGTCGACGTATACTACGATGATGAGACTGACGACGACAGGTCGGCCGTATGCGCAGGACTTGCACGATATGTTTGCAGCATGCGTTATCCAGCACGGTTTACGAGATCATCGGTATCGCTTTCGGACCTATCCAGCGAGCTTTCTCATTGAGGAAGCGATCCAAGTGCTCGGCAACTTGCAATTTACACACGTTATGCGCACTCCGGACCCAAAGAACCCGGCTCGCATGATCGCCACTCGGACCACAACAACATTTAGCATGTCTCCCGATATGGGCCGCACCCTCGCACAGCACTTTATTACTTCTCGCCTGGTCGAAAATGCCCTCGATGCTTCCAGCCGTGTCGCCCGTGACAAGGGTATATGGGTCCTCACCCCCAAGGGCAAACATGCAATCCTCGACTTCAGCTCACGCGCCCAAGTCTCCATTGATGGCATGAAAGAGCCGCTGAGTAAGCTTGACTCGTTCAGTATTGTCGTTTTGGAACGCTTAGCTGAGCACGATGATAAACTTGCTTTCGCAAGACCAAACATGACCATTGTTTTTAAGGTAACTTCAAAAAATAAAAAAGAAAGAAAACAGAAGCATCAAAATAGCCTTACAAGTATTTCATCAGACTCTCATGGCGTATCTACCCATGGAGCCGTTACTGGCGGATGATGCAGGCGGAATCGAGAAGAAAAATCTCGAAACATACCGCTACACGTTCTTCGGATATCAATGCTTCGAGTGGATCAGCGAATACACAACGGTCGTGACGCGGGAAGAAGCCGAGCTCGTGGCGTCTGAGCTTGTGTTGTATGGGTGGATCAGCCAGATTCTGGACAAGTCGGACCGCGCCAACTCCACGCGTGACGACTCTATCGTATTTAAGATGGGCCGCTCCACGCTCTATTATGTGACAGACCGTGGCCGATGCATATTGGGTTGGGAAGGTAGTTCAGTCGTCGACACCGCTTCAGACGATTCGATCTTGGACCAGGAGGGTCTTGCCCAGCAGCAGCGTTCCCTAGCCAATCGCCTCCGCTACGGTGATTCCAACAAAAAACGCCAACCTTCTTCGAATTCATCCCACAAACACGATGCACCACCCTCGTCCTCTGCCACCTCGTCCTCTTCAGCATCAACTATCTCCAACGAAGAGCTCTGCTCACCTCCCATCAACGGCGGCAGCGGCCCTGTCCTTGCTGCTGGAGACCACATCGAGGTGGAGTTTCCTACCAACGTCGGCAAAAAGCCCTCAGCCCCGGAGGTTCGGAACGACCTGGACAAGGTCACAGAGCGTCTGTTGCAGCTGCGTTCGCCAAGCAACCAAACCGATAACGATTCGGCTTCGTCCTCCAGGCCGTCGTCTATGATCCTCTCCACGAGCTTATGCAACCCCGACACTGATTTCATCACCTCTGCCCCGCTCGACTCGCCCCTCGACCCACATTCACACTGGTCCAAGCTGCGCCAGATCTTGGAGGACCCGCTCTCGCGAATGTACTTTCGCGACTTTGTCAAGTCCCAGTTCTGCGAAGAGAACGTCAACATTTGGGTCGCCTATCACAACTTGCGCCGCAAATGCTCTCAGCATCCCAAACGCCACAAGGAACTTTTGCGTGACACTTATGCCATTTACGACACCTATCTCTCTCCCACCGCAGCCACCGAAGTCAACATTGATTTTGGACTGCGTCAGGAGATCATAGCCTACGTCACCGATCACTTCGTACCCGTCCACCATAACCGAACTGTAGATGGCCACGTCCCCTTTGTGTCGAATGGCTTGCACCATACCCCGCAGCAGGTCACGATCATCGTCAACGGTCATACAGCCGAGTGTCTGCGTACGCTGCTTAAACTCTATGATCGTGTCAACGAGCACATTTGCCGCATTATGGCACAGGACTCTGTACCCAAGTTTATCAAGACCGAAAAGTATAAGAATCTGATGAGCAAAACACCACCACCGCCAGCCACTCGTCGCGAATCGATCGACTTCAAGGCCGCCGCCCATTAGCACAAAAGCAAATTACCCATACGCAAAAAGAAGCCGATACCATTGCAACCTCTTCTTTGGATACCCCAGCCATTCCCTTTTGCTTCGTTCCTTTTCTTCATTCTCTTTATATATTATTTATGGACATGTTGTATATTTTTGTTATGTCTAGCCAAGCAACAATTGATTCATATATCTTGCCATTTTTTCCTTGCTTGACATTGCATTGGCCTTCACCCACTGGAATAACTCATCACCGTAGTTTATGTGCATCTTGGCATCACCTGCCCGATATGGGAAATACAGGTCGCTCTCGGGTGTAAGTGTTGCTGCCACTATCACACGCTTAATCAGTACAAGCGCGAAAATAGCCTGTGCGCATGTGCGTCTCTGTTTACCTAGCATTTCGCCATTCATCACGATTCCAAGGCTATGCGTTTCTTGAACATACACCAATCCTACCACATCGCTGTCTCTGATGTGGATCGGGAATGGTTCTGTCTCCGCGCCCGCGTGGCATATTCGAGCTGTGTGCGAGTCGGGATCATATCTCAGGTACGCGTGCATCCCTGGAATAAGGCTCTGATAACCTACTACTATGGGTCTATTGAAGAGGAATAGCGTATTTAGCAACACGAATAGACCTATTGTGTAATATACCCTTGCAAAGCTGCAAATGTGAGCTCAAAGAAGAGGGATGGAAGAACGCTGTAGTCCTCTGCCTGACCAAGTCGCATCGGCAGTACCGCTATATCATCCTTCTCCGCCTTTTCTAGACCGTCCTCGTCTATGTCTGCGCTGGAAAGAGAGTCCGGTGACTGAAAGCTTATACCCCGAAGCCTTTCTGCCAGAATGTCGTATTCGTCCATCTCCTGCTTCTGCTGAGGATTCGGTGACCGGAAGCTCATACGACGCATATGGTCTGTCAGATCCTCGACCGCATCATCCACGAATTCTTCGCTTTGATTTGCTGTGTTCATATCGTCCGTTGCCAGCTCTGCCATAGCCGTATAGCCTTCCGGCATATGTCTATACCTCTGTATAAGTATAGAGTACCCAAAGTAAGGATTGCTCCGAGATCGGTATATACCTGATTTTATCGAGTACACCGCCGAATCGGAAACGGCATTCTTGACCGGTCGACAGAGACACGGCCGGGTACCATGTCTTGGTCACATCTAAATCGGTGAACGCAACGCCAAGATCTTTGCCGTTTTGATAATATCGTATTTCGCCGCGTTCCAGATCCAAAGCGCACGTGACCGTCGTCCCGACACTCCATAGCTTGCCATAGTTTCGCCTCTGCTTATGGAAATGACGATATCTCAGTCCGTGCATGTTGCAAATATCTTTCTTTCAACTTACCCGGCTGTTATCCTGGGCATGCCATTTCTTAACGCGTCGGCCGTCATAGCCATACGAATGAGAGTCATCACCCACACCGCGGCCAGCCTCGGGATCCACCTCGAACGCGTCGTTTACCCAGCCCACTTGCATCAGGCCATCCGTCGCTATCACCACTTCAAAAACGTAACGGCCCATGCCTTTCGTGCCGTGTGTGGCCCGCACTGTCTCAAACGTCCACGAATCGTTGCGCGCTTCGAGCCGCGTCTCGTGATTCACCAAGCTATACCGCGTCCGCCGCACCATGTCGATCTCGACAAAGCCCGGTCTGTTTCCTTTTGTCTCTTCCGTTTGGCTAATGCACCGCGTGCAGTACGTGAAAATTAAGCGCGCGTAAAAATGAAACGACCGGCGTTGCATCAAAGGTGGCTGCGCGTGACACCATATGGAAATGGCCATGACTTGCAGCGGACCCTCGGGCATCACATAGGATGGGTCTATCTCAGAAGTCAGCTTGTATGTTTCCGTTTTAGACTAGGGACATACCAGACGCTATCATTGCACCAAGACAGTTAAGGACGTGATCAGAGAGTGACCGGCAGTGTCGGAACATGTAAATCAAAGCTTCAACGAAATGCATCTTAGAGACCACGTGGTGACGCACGGATGCTAGATTGAGATGGTATGAGTAATTTTCACTTTACGACACTTGTGTCTTACCATAGCGAAGCGTTGAACGAAGTACCATAAGCGAGCGACTAGCAAAACCAGCGTATAGCTTGCTGTAATGCACGGTCGAGACATCCTCAGTCACGGTAGTTGAGTCAAGCTCTTCACCCTTGCGTCGTGTCTCACCAAGGCGCTCGGCTGCTGACTCCACTGTGCGCGGCATCGTAATGTGCATATTATCATCGTCATCCTCGTCCTCTTCGTCCTCGTCCTCGTCTTCGTTCTCGTCATCTTCACTATCTTCCGTCGACGTCGTGGATGAGGATGCTGAAGAGACAACCTCCTCCGGTTTACGACGCTTAATACATGTGGTCGACGCAATCCAGTCCAAAAGTTGTCCATAGGCTTTTTTCGCTTCCTCTTCATCCAGATCATCTGTGTGTCTTTGTCGTTTGCCAGGAGGCGTCCAGTGGTCCAATACAGGGTAAAGTGAAAGCATGACAAGCGATTCAGTGAAATTCTCAATGGCGTCTGGCAGAGGTGGCGGCGTCACGGGGGTGAGCGTTTGACACTGCTGGTCGCAAAGGCGATTCGAGCGTCGAGTGTTCACCTCGAACGCAGCCAGATTATTGTCTTCAACAGCCGCCTCCATGCGGGCCATATCCGCCATCAGACTTTCGAATACGGTGCCGGTGATGACGTTGCCAAACACGTCTTCGTTCTCAAGAAGGATTCGTAAAGCGCTGAGAGCCCCCACAAACTGTAAGCGCGACACCATAGGTAACTCGAATTTCATAAAAAGGGAGCTCCGGTTGTCGTCATCTTCGTCCTCCGAAGATGAAAGGTCATGTCGCTGCCGCAAATAACCACGGCGTGCATGGTTCTTGCGCGACTGGACCATGATGATGGGCAAAACCCGGTGCGACATGCCAATACACGAATTGATGAGCTGATCAATGACCTGTAAGGTAATCCGTGTCACGGTTGTACGATCTGCAGAAAATGATCAGCAAACAAGGCAGGTGAAAAAAAATTTAAAACCGTAACATACATTTAATAGCCATGACCAGTAGGATTTTGGCACATGTCAATTGTACGCGTTCGTGCGTAGGTGAAACACACATGGTTATCAGTGTTTCCATGCACTCGTCACGCACTGTCGCTGCATAATCATCTGTGTGAAGACCGCGTGAGTAGAATTGTTTGCTTTGCAGCATTTTTCTGTACCTCGCATGGCCATCAGATTGAACATGGCGCCCACCGCGTTGTACTGCACGTCGATCTCCTCGCTGACTATCATGCTCCTCAGTTTGGGAACTAGGATACCTATATGCGGCTCGAGCGGCTTGCTGTTATTTGATATGCAGCAAATCAATGATAAAATGTCGGATATATGGATCGCCACATGCGCTCGCCGGGATGAGCCCATTCCAAGTAGCTGTGGAAACTCTTCTGATTCGATGATGTCAACGTGCGAATCCACTTCAGATGCCAGTGCGTGAATGCAGAGGATACACCAGTACTTTACATCTTCGTCATCATGAGACAGGCACCGCATGATTTTTTTGGTGGCCCCCGACCGGATTAGCTCTTGCTGGAATTCTTCGTGCCCGTACGCCATGTACCGCAATGTTCTGAGGACAATACGCGAGATGTACATCTCTTCAGCAGATAGCAGACGCGTTAGGATGCTAGGTACCCCCTTGAGCTCTCGAAATTGGTCGGCAGCTACATCTGTGTTCACGTTTAGCAGGATATTTTGCGTGACCTTCTGTTATATAACCTTTCATGACAAACTCGTGCATCAAGCCCGACGCCCAATATATCAACTCGAGATCCTCTTTTAAATGTGAATAAACAGTAGTCGGTCGTTCGCTAGAACTACTACTTACCGCTACGGAGCGAGATGGCCAAAAGATCGACGATATTATTCTCAAGCAGCTGGTTCAGAATGGCTTTGGCATGGGTGCTATCTGCAGTCGCCACAATCCGGACGAGGCACTGTATGCAAAACTTGGGCATGTTGGTATTGCCAAACGTCATGCGCGCCATACGCGCCAGGATCGCGATAAAGTCGGGAGCCATTATCTCCTTCGGCAGCGGATCTATATACCATTTCATTAGAGATGTATACAGAAATTCGTTATTCTCTTATTCTCTGTCCAGGAGCATACCGCAAAGCCCCAACTGGTAAAGAATCATCAGTGTCCAGTACTTCAGCTCGTTGTTGCGAATCGTCGTGGAGGACAAAATACGTTTAATAGCATCCAAGACGCCCAAATCGATGATTGTAGTACGGCTAGCATCGTCGCTCGGCCGTGTCAAATCACTTAATGCCACAGCTGCATATCGCTGAATATGCTCCTTCATATCGGGTGTTTTGAGCGCTTCCACGAGTACGTTCAAGGCACCAGCAGACAACAGGGCAGTTCGATTGCTTTCTATGTCTGCCATAAGACACTGTCATAGTCATAGATACATTTCCACTGTACCTCGACGAGTCAGGATCTGGAGAGCAGCGACGGCTTTGCACCGTGTCTCCATGGATTGGTCTTTGGCACCGGCCTGAATCAGGTACGCTAAATAACGCTCTACATTGACATCCATTAAGCTTTCTCTCTGTTTCGCCCTTTGCAGAAATATTCGCACTTACCAGACATGGCGCGATCTAGAATTATCTTAATTGCTCTAAGCTAATGTATAAGCACTTGCACCCAGTGATGATAGGCGGCTTACCCGCTTTGTTCATTCACGTGACTTGAGTGCGCAAGGTAGGCTAATGACTTGAGAGGAATAGCTGAAGTCAGACAAGTGAGTATTACATAGTGAACATGGAGAGTAATGAGCCTACAGTCTTCAATGCGTTTGTTGGCTTCATGGCGTTGGGTCTCTCGGCGGCGTCTGTCAAGGTGAACGGCGTTCCGGTCGTGAAAAGTCTTTAAATGGGTATACATTGAATAGGCCATGAGGACTGCGCTCACGCCACTGAGGAAATAAAAAGCCGAGTTCGATGAAGAGTCATTGTTGTCGATTCGGTAAGGCGGAGGACGCATGCCGGATCACACCTATTTTGTGTGTAATGGAGTTCTTTGTCGGTTTCGTGAGTGTATTCCAACAGAGAGAAAATTCCCCGACAAGCATAATTTATGACACTCAGTATTTCGTCTATGCCAGCGAAATCACCTTTGCCCAGACTGTGCGCAGGTTGACATATAGACAAGCATTTATGAATGTAGTCGCAATCATATAAGACAAGCTTAGTAACAAACTAGTAGTGCCATCAAGCGTTACATTCTAGCACGGTTTAGTAAACGTGCGAAACATGATGCTTTAATTATTATCTGAAAGACCGGTCAACGATAGTATAATCAAGCCAGTCGGAAAAGATTGATACAAGCATCAGAAGCACTTCTGATCGAGGATCAAAGTAACATGAAGATTGCTTTCTAGTATAGCGGGACTCAAGCACTACGTACGCGGTTACTTCATACCAGGCCATGTCTGGCCCACGATTCTAAAAGGCCCTAAAAAATCGACATTCACGTCAAAGAGAAAAAGAAAAAGGATCATTCTCCGCCAGTGATATAGACTTGCAAAACATCGAATCGCTTCTTTTTGGATGGAGGTGCAAGATGTCCAAGAGATAGCATAGGGGCGCCACGTTGTTTTCTTTCTCAGCCGGTGCAATGTGCGTCATATCAACGAGCGGAGGGAAAAGGTTTTTTTTTTTTTTTTTATCGCATCAAACATCAGGAAAAAGAAACGCGCGTGGAATTGATCAACCGCAAGATCATGCAAGTCACGGACCTTTGTACCCGCGCCATAGATTAGGAATATGCCCTTCCTTTTCCCGTGAATTTCAGCCCTTCCATCTTTTATTTTTTCTTCCTTCTTTTACACTTCCATCGCTTTCCCCTTCTCGTCCTATCATGTCTGGAAGCGACAAGCCCATCAACGCCGTCGCTGCTGATCTCTTCGAACCTGCCAAAAATCCGCGAAAAATCGGCGTTTTGACCTCGGGTGGTGACGCCCCCGGTATGAACGCCGCTGTACGCGCGGTAGTCCGCTACGGTATTTCCAAAGGTTGCGAAGTCTTTGCTGTCTATGAAGGTTACCAAGGTACAGTCATTTACATGACTAGCATTTCGATCAGCTGATGGTTGGTATAGGTCTTGTGGACGGTGGTGAGCACATCCGGCAGATGGACTGGAAGAGCGTGCGCGGCTGGTTGGCAGTGGTACGATGTTTTTTGTGGTGTGTTTGTTACGTGAAACACGGGAATTCTAACGCAAATCACGCGCATGGTATAGGGCGGTACAACTATTGGCACGGCTCGCTGCATGCCTTTTAAGACGCGCGAAGGTCGTCTGCAGGCCGCCGAGAATCTTGTCAAGCGCGGTATCGATTCGCTCATTGTTTGCGGTGGTGATGGTTCCTTGACAGGCGCGGACGTATTCCGCTCCGAGTGGGGTGGTCTCATTGACGAGCTGCTGAGCCAAGGCCGTATCTCCCAAGATGAAGCATCCACGTTCAGACACTTGACCATTGTCGGTCTTGTTGGTTCCATCGATAACGACATGTCTAGCACCGATATCACGATCGGTGCTGTCACCTCCCTCCACCGCATCTGCGAGGCAGTCGACTCGATTCACACTACAGCCATGTCTCACTCGCGTGCTTTTGTTATCGAAGTCATGGGTCGTCACTGCGGTTGGTTGGCTCTGATGACGGGTATCGCGACAGGCGCTGACTTCGTCTTCATTCCGGAACGTCCGCCTGCCGAGGACGATTGGGAGTCCGTCATGTGCACCGTCGCACAGCGCCACAGACAGCTCGGCAAGCGCAAGACGGTGATCATTGTTGCTGAAGGCGCTATTGACAAGTCGCTCAACCCCATCAAGGCTGACTACATCAAAGATATTCTTAGCGATCGTCTCGGACTCGACACGCGTGTTACCACCCTCGGCCATACCCAGCGTGGTGGCTCGCCCGCTGCTTACGACCGTATCCTTGCCACAATCCAGAGCGTCCAGGCCGTCGAGGCTGTCTTGCGCTCTACCCCGGATACACCCTCGCCTTTGATCGGTATGAGCAACAACAAGGTCACCACCGGCCCGCTCATGAAGGCCGTCGAACTGACCCACGAAGTCGCCAAGGCCATCTCTGAAAAGAACTTCGCACGTGCTATGGAGCTGCGTGACCCTCAGTTTGCCGAAGAATTCGAGGCTTACAATGCATCCACCATCCTTGACGACGAGACCCTTCTCCTTCCAAAGCACAAGCGTATCAACATTGCCATTCTCCATATTGGCGCACCCGCGGGTGGTATGAATGCTGCGACGCGTACCGCTGTGCGCTGTGCCATAAACCGAGGCCATCGCGCTTTTGGCGTCTACAATGGCTTCCCTGGCCTCATTCGCGGCTCACTTGAAGAGCTCTCCTGGATTAGCGTCGATGGCTGGACCTCGCACGGTGGCTCTGAGCTCGGCACCAACCGTGACGTTCCCGGCGTTGATGTTGACATGGGCATGATCGCCCACCAAATGCAAAAGAACAATATCCAGGCACTCATGCTCGTCGGTGGTTTCGAGGCCTTCTCTGCCCTTGTCAAGCTTGAGGAAGCTCGCTCAAAGTACCCGTCGCTCTGCATACCCATCTGCCACATCCCGGCCACGGTCTCTAACAATGTCCCTGGCACGGATTATTCGCTTGGCTCGGATACCTCGCTCAACGCCATCGTCACAGCCTGCGATGCCATTGTGCAGTCTGCTCGATCATCCCGCCGCCGTGTCTTTGTTGTCGAGGTCCAGGGTGGCAAATCTGGTTACCTGGCCGTCGAGGCCGGCCTCGCCACCGGTGCTAATACGATTTATATCCCTGAGGAAGGTATCTCGCTCTCTCGTCTTCAGTCTGACGTCAACCATCTCGTTGATCTATACAAGGACGATGACCCTGACAAATCCGAGGGTCGTATCATCCTGCGCACCGAGACCGTCTCGGATACTTACACAACAGATGTTATCTCCAATATCATCAAGGATGAGGGTAACAAGATGTTTGACTCGCGTACGGCTGTTTTGGGCCATATCCAACAGGGTGGCACACCGTCTCCCATGGACCGCATCCGCGCCACCCGTCTCGCCATGCGTGGTGTCCAGTTCCTGGAAGAGCACGCCTCTGAGGCGCTCGACAAAGCATTTGAGGCCAAACAAGTTGCGCCGGTGGAGCTCTCCAAGGATCCTGCGTCGGCCGCTGTTGTTGGTATCACCGGTGTGGATGTCAAGTTCCGGTCCGTGCAGGAGCTCTTACCTATAACGGATCTCAAGAACCGCAAGCCCCGCGACGCTTGGTGGTTTGAGCACCGACCACTCGTCGATCTCCTATCGGGACGCGGTCTCTTCACTCCCCAGGCGCAGGCCGCACGGGCTCAGTCGTCTTGAGCGATTTTTTGATATTTTTTTTTTTTGCATTCTCTTCTTTTTTCTTTGCCGACACAACCTGTCGTTGTATGAGCAACCATCCTTCGTTAGATTAGTACAATATGCATCGTTTTAAATACATAGTACATCATGTATGAATTCCACCAATGTATAGTGTTTCCTGTATTTGAGCTTTATTACGCATACCGATGGGCAGTATAAGAGCGTGCTTCTAGTTTTCTTTTCAGATACCCAGTGATGCCGAATTCGGTTTGCCATAGCACCTCCATCTCGCATTTGAAATCGAAATATAGCATAGTACTAAGCTCCTGGCTATCCGTACATAGACTCAGTATGTAGTGATTCATGTTGAGTTACTCGATATTGTACACACTCACATTAAGGTTTTGTAGCGGTATTTGCCTACCGTTTCTGCCGAGCACATCTGAAGCATGTCTAGAATCTTTTTGCGGTCGGCTTTTGTAAGTGGAATATACTCGTCCTCTGGTATCATGCTGTCATCAAAAATAATGCATTTTAGTACTCTAAGGCCTTTTCTCTCCTCCACATTACCTGCGGAAGTCCTTACGGTCTAACCCGAGTAGCTCAAGACGAGGTACAGTTAAGTTTGGTGCATCAAAGTCATGTATCTAGAAGCGAATAAGCTATCACTGATACACTGTGATATGTTGTGTAAGACTAACTTTGCTTCCCCATTTATATACCGAATAAATCTCGATACCGTAGGGATCAAAGTCAGTGAGGCAGTAGAAGCCGGCTTGTGTGACGCGAGACAAGTAATTGACTATCGAACGTGTTGCTAAGTCCTAGTGTCATTTCCGAGCTTATTAGTACTATTACGACCTCTACATATGCTATCGACTTGCCGGGTATCCGCGCCCCTGTCAAATATGTTGTCAATTTATAGTACAGCGCGGGAATCTTGTCTTTCCTTACGGTTAGGATAAGTGAATGTGGAAAATGTCGAAAGAAATTCGCAGATATTAAATGCCGGAAAGTAGACTTTGATGCACCACAGACAATGTGAGCTTTTCTTTTACATCATCGTATGCGAAAAGACGCGTTTTTCATGCACTGTACCTCTTTTTCAATGATGAGTATGAAGTCCGCTCTACAATGAACAGTTCTGATCTCGGTCATGGGTGGTATCAACACGCCCTATATAGGTGTAGCAGTCAAAAGAGGTATGAGTATGACATGTTGCGACTTGCGGGTAGCGGTATACCTGCTCGTCGCTGCAATAATCAGAGTCGCGGTCCCGGTGCCAGTGGGTGCAGTCAATGACACGTCCGTTCTTAAGTGTAATCTCGGCAGCGCCATGTAGGATCCCTTTGACAGCCGTTGTCTATGTAGTAATGTCATTCAAGCGCATTAGTAATCATGTGTCTGTTTCTATATATCTATGTATCTACCACATGTAGGCTCGATCGAGGTACGTTGTAATAGCGGGATAGATTATCAATAATCTACATAGATAGAATTATAAATCAATATATATATATGTATATATATGTATCTTGGGTTTCTTCGCGTAGGTTTACCTTATTTACGACGTCTTGTTTCTTGAAAAGATTCACATCCCTGTAGTATATCTCTCGCTTCGATACCATCTCGTTCTTAGATAAGGCTTCATGAATGATATCCAGGACGCGCAAGTAACGAGCTACATGCGAGGACCATATCAGCTGTCGTTCTCGTTTTTACGTCCAGGCTCGTACTAAATTGTTTGGCTTCTGTACGGTTGCGAATTGAGATAGGCCTGCTTGAACTGGGCTCATCATCGAGATCCAGCATAGCACGCCGTTTTCTATGTGCAAGACACCATATACAACATCTTTGTCAAGCCACGCGTATGTCTTATACTCGCACTTTCATACTTGGAATGCGTATAGTGCGGTAGCTCAAGCCGTTTACCGGTGACGAGTTGCTCTAAAAGTACAGCAGCTGCCGTTTCGATAGCTTCCATCATGGCTTCCCTGAGCAAGAGTTATAACGCGTAGTTGAATTGGCATCTATTTATCTCTTCACAAGTACATGCTCGCGGACTACCTCGGCTGGGGTTGAGTGCACGGAGACTCAATGGACTCGCTAAAGGAGTCATCCGTCGGTGGATACAAATCGTCTTGGAGAGTTTCGGGGGTTTGTATCTGCTGTTCTTGCGAGTTAAAATGATCAAGCAGGTGAGTGTAGGCCAGGGGCGGAGGAAGGAGCGCCGCAGGTGTCCTTAGTTCCAAGGACGAAAGGACAACCGTGTCATCGGGTACAACAAAATAGGCATCTGTGTTGTTTGCGCTCGAACAGTATGTTCCACCTAAGCCTGCCAATGCGCTCGTTACACTACTGCCCGTATCATCGTCGGCGAAGGTTTCCTCCAGATCGAACGCCTTTTGTGTATTCATATAAGAAGAATTGGGAAAAGAGAAACAGAAACGGTGACAAAAGTAAATCCAGAAATCAAAAACCATTTTATATGCAGTGATCCGGTGTCAAATCTTACGCTCTCGAGCTACCTTTCAAAATGGGGATATTACCGGTGTGGAAGCAAACTTTTCCATACACTTACAGACACTCATTGGAGACCATCCGTCAACGCTAATGCTGTATGTGTTCTCGAGATCCAATCATGTTGTGCAATTTCGTATCATTGTCGGCAGGTAAGAAGAACAAGCCATTGGTATCGTGGTTCATGTACAAAGTGTAAAAAGGAGAAACGAGAAGAGTCAGTCTAGATCTCCTCACTTAGATGCTTAAAACGTTTTCGATAGTTGTCCTCGGCCGAACAATCATCACAGAACCATTTCCCTGCTGGGGGTTCTACGAGACCCACGCACGCATAATGGAACCATTCCTTCTCGCACTAGTAGCGTATCCCTGGGTTAGACTGGGTATGTTGATATACATCCACCTACGTTCTCGCCATCACAGGCCACCATGTCACCAAAAGATACTTGGTTGCAGATACAATAGCGCGGTTCGTTCGGGTCGATATCGAGTTCGGAAAGTGCACCATGATGATTGGCAGCTGGATTGGGTCGATTCGAGTGATGTGTTCTGCATTGCAGGGTTCAGCCTCCATTCTTCTTTTCAGAGTCGGCTTGTTCTTACCGCTTTCGGATGGAGGACGACGATGCAGCAGATGAGGGTCCGTTGACAAAGGATCGTTTTTGTGGTGCTGCTATTTGCCAATATGAGGGATTATATTGTATCAGTAAGAGCAGGACCTTACCGTCTGCACGCCAGCTATCCGACCATGCGCTCACGTTGCGTTTGTGATTGGCGCCTGCCCTTTGTCCACCGATCCAGTCCCCGTCGTTGATGCCGCTCTTCGCCATTTGGGAGTCAATTCGCTCAATATGACGCGAAACGAGGTCGTACATTCGCATTGCCAGTTCGATCTTCTGATCCTGCTTTTGCACCGCTTGTTTGTACTCTTTATCAAGCTGCTGGCGAGACTGAGCTAGACTTGTCGGGGACCCTCCGGTGATGTTGTTGTTGTTGGTACTATTGGGTGGAGGTGTCGACCCTCCTGAGGCTGCCGCAGCAGCGGCTGTGTTGGCGCGTAATACTTTGGCGTGCGATCGTCGATGTTTAGTGTAAGCGTCCCGTATATCTGTGGAAGTTGGATAGGGAAAGGTCGATATCAAATACTATCTCAATGATAGGGTCCTCTTACGTTGGAACTCTTCGTCCATGCTGCGTAGCTCGTGCATGTTTTGGTCAATCTCCGCAGGAAGGTTCTGTAGACCTGTCTAGCATAAGTATCCTTGCTTAGCTAGAAATACAGACTTACTTTCGACATAGTCTTCAAATATATCAGCAACGGACACACTCATGACTGAATTTCGAAGGTGGATAATGGACGGATTCAAAGACACAGAGATGGTATGTATACAGTTATATATGTGCGTATATATATATGTGTGAGTGATCTGTGTATACGTGTATACGGGTGCCCGCGTGTGTAACTGTAGTTGGAGGTGAAGCGAAAGAAAGAGAAAGAAAGGCCTGACACGCGGGTGGCCTACGCCTGAGAAACTCTGATTTTATTTGAAACGCCGCTTCATCAAACGTGCCTGCTTGTGCCTGTCCCTGCACTTTTTTTCTACTTCGAACAAAGTTCGACCCACGCTCCAATGCACGACTTCAGACTACCGTATTGTATTCTCTCTTGCACTATATTTATAGGGAATTCTACTTACATTTGACTGAATCTAGCAAAGGTACATGGCCAAATCATATTTTCTACATACCACTTAGTTATGCAGCTTCCTTTTGCTCCAGTTCAAAACATCCATGTCTGTACGCCGGTGGATTTACGGTCTTCTTACGCGTTACTAGGTGAGATTCCCTACTATGCCTATCCTCAATCCAGAGTGGAGGGGAGGTGGTGATGATATGTATCATTTGCTTTTCTCTCTCCCTTTTTAATCTCCAGTTTCCCTATGCTCTCTCTGGCCCTGTATTTTCTTTCCTCATGTACATATATGAACTGAGAAAAAAAAAAAGGCAAGACGAATATAAGAGAACACAATTGAATATAGCAAGATTCAATGGATGACAGATAGTACTGTCGATGGCCAGCACAGACTCTTTTGCACACGAAGCAAAGAAATCCTGATGACAAGAGGGTTAATGCGGTCTAAGGCTTTAGCAAGACTAGAAGAGGCACTATAATCGAGCAGGATCTGGAATGGAGGCATATTTTTCTCTTTTCATCGCTCACCCTTACTACAGGAGCAAATAGAGTCGTAGTCATTGTCCTGAGAGTCAATCCTGTTTACACTGCTTGGAAGATGGATCCATGTTTATAGTACCGCATGGAGATATCTATGCGTAAGAATTAACTTCTTTCCGTCTTTGGCTAGTGCTTGATACCTTTTAATTATCAGAAGTCTATACAAAGAGGTACAAGACCACAAGGAAACTCTAAAAATACAACCAGACAGAAGTATGGGCAGCTGACATTCGCAAGAACGCATCTCTGTGCATCGTGGGCGTATATATGGGACTGCTTTAACGGCATCATATTTAAGCTAATAGATGTCTCTAATAGTGGTCGTCCGCAAGACTCTGGACTTAAACTTCTACAGGTCCAACATCACCAGGACTTGTACTGATCGATTTTGCGGGCGTTACAGAAAGAATAGAATTCTGGGTTTGCAGTCATCGCCACGCGCTTTTTAGATATCCTACAGGTATACATATGGAAAATATATGAGCTATCACTAATGCTAGTTGTGATTATATAAAGAACTTATGGGCGCTCGGTCTGATGTCAACCCTAGCAAATTTAATTGTTGTGGAATACTTGGGCTCAAGCTTTTCATAATAACGAAGTATTCATGTGTTGACGTCCCTGCACATGGCGTAAATAATTACTAAAACCTTCTTGTTCTTACTTATGATGAATTCTTTGACATTCTGTGGCTGAAGGTATTATTTTTGTGTCTATGGGCTAAGTTGATGGAAGACGGGTAGCAAGTGAGAAGTCAAACTGGTTTTATATACATCATACAGATCCTTGCACTAATATGTACTTCTCAAACAACATGTACAGAACTGCATAGGAATCGTGACTCTTCCGGCATGGGGATAATCTTTGAACCACAGTGATATCCGCTCATATATTTTTGCCATTGGATATGAAGCCAATGCGTAAACTGATCATATAATTTTGATGTACATGACAGTTCGCAACAGTGTCCTACGCTTGGTTCAGGCGCCACATATAACAGTACTCCTTTTCGTTTAATAAACAAATACAAACAAAGCGGTGCTGAAGTGCGCCTCATAAACTTTTTCTTTTGTTTTTGGGGTACTTTACAGTACAGAGCACTGCTGTTTTGGTTGGGAATCATTCTAAGCGTGCGGATGCTGCAGCTATTGAACAACATCTGACGGTTAGGCAGGGAAACGAGGATAAAAGGAAGTAGCAAATTCATTGGCGCTTGCGTGCAGCTATACAAATTGAGAATCGAAACGCAAGCAAGCATCATTGCGCCAGACTGCTTAATGTCTGAATGATATAACTTAATTACGATTTAACTGAACTGACAGCCAGACCTTGCTGGCAGGATAGTTGGGGACCGCCTACATATGTTTATTGTCCATGTGCTGTAGGATGGCTTCATTATTTGGGTTATGAGCGGCGATATGGATGAGCGACGATATGGATAGACGTCTTGCATGGATGTGTATGCGTTGCCAGCAATGTTGACAGGGATGCTCATATTTATGTTTCGTGTGGACTGCATATGGTGATAAAGAGAGCACGCACATAATGCATGTACTTCTGCACGACACCTATTCAGATACGCATGTTCTTTTACAAACATTGGGTCACTCTCGCATATACAACAACAATTTTTTTTCACCAAATGAGTAATTTATTCATCCTTGAGGTCCCTTCTTACCCAAACCCCCCGCACCACGACGGCCCAACAGGGTCGCATTGTCCATGCTGAGCTCAAAGAGGGGTTTCTTGCTTCGCTCTTTAGATTTGAGGAGAAGGTTTTCCGATTCTTCCTGCGAGGGCGGCGGTGCCACCAAGGATGTCTGTGCCAGTTGCTGGGTTACCGTTTCTGTTTCATCACTGTCTTCATCGGGAAGACGTGGGTGTGTGCCGCTGTTATTGTTGTTGGCGCGGCGCAGCCGCTGGCCAAGCAGTCTTTCATCCGCTTCCGTATCGTCGTCTCCGTTAAGCGCATGGCCAAACATGGCTCGAGTCGGCGACGCGGTATTGTTCTTCTTTTCGGTGATGCGTGTCACCGCATAGGATAAATCAAACATTTCCTTCATGGATGTAATGTCGGGCGAGAACAAGTCGCGGCGCTTCTGAGGTTTATCGGATTGGGGTATATTTTGTGGTGCGCTGCTGGGCATGGTGACAGGCGACGCCTGTGGCTGCTGCGTAGTAGGGGAGGACGGCTCCTCTTTTTCTTTTTGACCTTTCACCCATGGGTGTTCAAAAAACTGGTCGATTGTGTATCGTTCGGCCGAGTCGATACACAGCAGATGAGAAATCAGGTCCTTCGCTTCGGCAGATACCGTGTCCCACCAGGGACTCAGGAACGTGTACTGGCCCCGCGCCACCTTTTCGGTCAGGACCTGGACACTCTCGTCGTAGAACGGAGGAAATCCGCACAGAAGGGTGTAGAGGACGCAGCCGAGTGCCCACATGTCCACCGATTTCGAGTAGCGCTCGTCCCTGACAATCTCGGGTGCGGTGTAGCCTACTGTCCCGCAGGGCGTCATAGTCTGCTGGTCCCATACCACCTTGGACAGGCCGAAATCGGCAATCTTGACCCGGCCAATGCCCCCGCCACCGAGCCCCGGTACAAACTCGCCTTCGTCTTCCTTGGGTTCGTCACCGTCCATGGGTTGCTGCGGCGGCGCAGGTGACACGCGCTCCATGAAAGGGATTGGCTCAAACAGTAGATTCTCCGGCTTGATGTCCCTGAGAGAGAAGCAAAAAGGCACACCGTAAGAATTCTCAAGCTCTACTCCCAAGCCATTCGCTTGTGGCTACCTGTGTACAATGCCTTTTTCTTCATGTAGGTAGCGTATGCCTTCTGCGACCTGGCGTATGCAGTGGCGAGATAGGTCCTCACTGAGGTAGGTCAGCTGCACAATACGGTGGAAGAGCTCACCGCCCTCGCACATTTCCAGAATAAGAAAATAGTGCTATGGTTTATGAGTGAGTACCCATTTGTTACCAAGGTGACCAGGCTCTTACCTCGTTTGTTTCGATAAAACGGTACAATTTGACGATCGATGGGTGCTCGTTAATCGTGCGCATCAGTTGCACTTCTTTTAAAACGCCTGCTTTCTGCGCAGAAAAGGATACACAAATAGGTTAGGGGAAGTCGCGAGCTCCGAAAGGTTCACGATCTGTGGATGGATAGATACCTGGTTTGCGGACAGCTGTGCCTTGCGGATCACCTTGACAGCGACGACTCTGTCTTGGTCGATATCGATAGCCTTGTATACTTTAGAGAATGCGCCACTGAAACGTGACAGAGAAAAAGGTTAGTTCCGCGTCCGTCTCGCGTTTTAACTTGTAACGTACTCTCCGAGTTTGGCAACGAGTTTGTAACGGTCCAAACCGTCGTAGTGGGGAAGACGTCGCTTGTGGTTTGTTCGCTTGGGTTCTTCCTGCTTGGGGGATGGTAAAGGAGGGGATTGCGGTGCAGTGACCTGGACATTGTTGCTGCTCCGTCGAAGCAAACTCTTCAGTTGACCGAGCATGATGGTCTGAGGAATGACACACTCTAAGAGTAATAATAATAATAAAATAGACAAAAGGAAAGGTGGATTGGGGAAAAGAGCCCTCAGACTCTAATATATTATCACTTCAGTCACACTGCACCTTTGACCCCACATATATTCCTTTTTTTTTTTTTTTTTTTTTTTTTTTTTTTTTTTTTTTTTTTGCATCACAGGTTCGGATAGTTACATACCAAATGTAAAAAAAAAAGTTGAAAGAGTAACAAGGTGAAAAGAGAAGGATTGCAGCATTTTTTTTGTCCCTATTTCTCTCTCTCTCTTTTTTTTTTTTTTTCCTTCTTTTTGGCACCTTCGTATTTCATTTTACTTTTTTCAAAAATGCAATGCAATGCGATGATATAATTCGTCTCTCTGATCCCAAGTTCATGCCGCTAGACCGGATCAAGACCTTGATTCAAGCGGTGGAGGACAGAGGCGGCATGAGTGTACCACCAGTTGGGTGAATATTTTAGGGTACGAAAGGCATTCTTGAAGGGAAGACCGAGGACGTGCAAGTGCAGGTGATCAACCGAGTTGAAAGGCGGGACATGGAATCCGAGACTAACACCAAACGACGAAATAAATTAGAGTGAGACACGCATATCTAAAAATTCAATCGCCTCTGATAGAGTGTTTTCAATGTCTAAAAGCGTTCACATACCGGGCAACGGAGGGGTCATCCGGATCAAACCCATGATCTTTCAGAAGCCTGCGCCCCAGATCTATCATCTTCTCTACTGTTCGCTTATCACCATCAGTCCTTCCACTTTTATACAGTTACATCTATATGACATGTATATGCATGATCATCTTGTGAATGATACGTACATAAACCTACATGACTGGCATCCAAGGCATTCACATTTTTGATATGCTGACGGGGTATCACGAGCAAGTGCATAGCTGCACCCGGGGAGCGATCATGAAATGCAATCAGGTCATTGTCCTAAGTGGAATGAACAAGAGAACAAGTAACATCCAGCCGCCCCTCTTCTTTGTCAGAAGGGTTCTACAGTCGCTCTTTTCTTTTCTATTCATACCTCGTGAACAATGGGGAAACCATTCGCAACCGAGACACGACAAAAGGGACAAGTCGACGACCCAAAGCAGCAAAAAACCATCCTCGGTTGAGAGTGCCCTGAATTGTTGTCCCGCAAATTATTTTCGCTCTTTTTGACTCTCTCTCTCTCTCTCTCTCTCTCTTGAAACACTTTCCATCTGTGCTTTTACGATACACACACATGAATTACGAATGGGTACGAATCTACAAAAAGGAAAACAATGTAGAGGCACGCAAAGGGATATAATGTATAGTAGGGTAGAGTAGAGTAGAGTAGAGTATGCACAATTGATGGTGCTGAGGGTGCTGACGCTGAAACAAATACCCTATCCAAATTAAATTAGGCTGTGAAGCTGCTCTCTGGAGGAACGGCTTCTTTCGGGTGCTTCGCCTAATATAATGCATGTATTTAGTGGTGCACTCCTTTATAAGGTATTTCATTGATGTACCTCCATGTGTTGCACCAAGAGCTTATAGGTCGGGATAGCAGTGAAGCATTTGGGACATTTGATCTAGCCGATCGCGCCCAAGAATGAGAATGGCTTCAGTCTTTCTTCATAATCACTTGCCTGAAGACCAGCCGCGCGAGCACCCAGCTGCGATTTACCACCAGCGTTGCGCTTGGCAGCCTCTTTTTGAGCCTTTTGTCTTCATATATAGTTTGAATGAGTGCTCCACGGAAATAGTAGTAGCTTGAATGTGTGATGTACCTCGCTTGCTCTTTCTGGGCACCACGGGCCATGGGTTGGAACGCCTTGGAAGGAAAAAGAAAAAAAAACACAACGGCAAATGCCAAAGGGGTTGTCTACTCTCGCATTCAAACCCAGTTAAACACACAGTTCAAGGCGCAAGCAGTATCATGATGGTCTCCTTCAGCTCAGTCAAATACCAGACAGGGGTAGAAACCGGATTATCTTGGCTAAAAGACGCTTGCTTTGTTTCACTGATACTGGATACTGGGGTGGAAGAGGGCTGAATAGAAACCATCTGGTCAAAGCGCACATGTCTAGTTCACGGCCTCATGTTTTTCCGAGACCTTTTAATTTTTTATTGTAACTCTTCTTTTACCCCAATCCATTCGCACAGGCGCATAGATTGCATATAATATCACCAGAAAATGAAGGCCGTACGTGTCAACGAGATTGATAACTTTGATAAGCAAGTGCAGGAGGCTGTCAACGAGAGCAGCTCCGTCTACGTCGTGTTCTTTGGGACAGAGACACCCGAAACGTCTGAATCGTGGTGCCCTGATTGTGTCATTGCTGATCCTTTGATCCGCAAGGCCATTCTCACCCATGCTCCCCCAGACGCCGTACTTCTCGAGGCTCCCGTTGGCTTACGCGGTGACTGGAAGGGTAACACGTCTCATCCTTACCGCACCCGCAAGGACTTTGAGCTTCCTGCTATCCCTACTCTGTACAAGTGGTCCAAGGTAATGCTATTTCTAATTCTATCCTGACCATACATGGGTTATCCTCATATCGCCATGTGATTAATCATCACCTTATTATTTTCTGGTGAACGCAGGAGGGTCCTGGTGCTCGTCTCGTGGAAACCGAATGCGCTGATGCTGCCCTGCTCGAGTCTTTCATCAAAGCCTAGAAGTAATATAGCTAGAGTAATCCTTTCTCCTCTCAATCTGCCAGCCGGTCAACGTTATCATTCCACAGAGACAGTAGCCAATAGCCAATAGCCAATAGCCAAAAGCCAATAGCCAATATATAAGCATCGTCCATCTCCGTTGCTACAGTATATACATATATATATATTGATATATTCGAGTTATCTATGGACCTGGAAAGGGGGTGTCACTCTCTGTTCTTTCTCACCCCTCACGCGCGCGGTGGGCACAGACAGGCAGCAAACCCCGCAACCTAAATTATTATATTATTAGCTTTCTGGCAGCAGCGCCTTGTTCTCTTCTTCATCTCGACCATGTTGAGCACCATCGCCACCAGTATGTTATATTCATAGTATCTGTAATACTCTATACAAGCTCTAATTACCGCCGCAGTCTTCACCTACATCGGCTTCCTTGCCATTGTGCCCTACGTTGCACTCGTCTTGTACGGTGCCTATGGATGCAAGGAGCAGGACCTCAAGCAAAAGTACAACGCTCAATGGTAAACCTTTTTAACATATATTTATGATTGTAGATGGAACATATGCTTATCCAGGAATTGTCGAATAGGGCTCTCGTGACCGGTGGTTCGTCTGGTATCGGCGCGGCGCTTGTGCGTCGACTCGCGTCGCAGAAGCTGAACGTGGTTGTGGTCGCCCTGGACGACGCGGTCTTTGCCGAGTTTCAACAGAAAATCAAGCAAGAGTTTCCCAGCCAGGAGTTCCGCTTCGTTGGCTGCGACTTGTCTTCAGCCAACACTGACTCGTATCTTGACAAGATCAAGACGGCTACAGATGATATTGTTGTCCAAATCGTTTGCAACAATGCTGGTTTCATCACCACCGGATGCTACGCTGATACCGCTTTTGGCCGCAACATGGCAAACTATCACACCAACGTCACTGCCTGTCTCGCCCTGTCTCACCATTTCCTGAACCGCATGCTTGACCATGGCAAGCGTGGTCTTGTCACTTTTACCTCAAGCAGCGCTGGCTTCATTCCTAACCCCATGGGCGCCCTCTACGGTACGAAACGAAAGGGCAGCTTGATATGCCGGAATGTCTAACTCATGTGACGGCCGCCCCGCTTAATTTAGCTTCCACTAAGGACTTTTTGACCACCTTTGCCGCCTCGCTGGCCGCTGAACACGCTGAAGATGGCATCGACGTCCTTGTCATTGTACGTATACTCCTTGTCTATCTTGCTGCACGTAGAACTTACAGGCATGTATTTCTGTGTAGCACCCGTCGCCCATCAATTCCAACTTTTACAGCAACGCTGGCAAGATGTCCGCCCTCCTCTCGGCTCAGAAGATTTCCTCACCACCTTCTGTCGTGGCTGACGCTGTCTGCCGTAATGCTGGCAAGGTCGTTGTGACTGACCAGGGCATCATCACTGTATTGATGAAGATTGCTCTGACCAAAGTCCTTGACTGGAACGTCCTGACTGAACTGATGAAGATCGCGATCCCCTTCAACGGCGACTACAAGGCTATGAAGGTCCGTCGCGAAGTAAAGCGTGACTAAACAAAGTCAGGAAAACAAAAAAGAGTAAAAAGTAATTGTAGTTCTCATTAATGCAATAAACGGTAAGAAAGAAAACATATATATTTAGGGCTGGATAAGTAGAGCTAGTTGAATTTTTTGATCATTCTTTTCTGTTGTACGGTAATGGAGCTACGAACGATAAGGTTTTTGATTCGCCAGTGTGCACGTCTGCCTTGACGGAATAGCTGCTCAAAGAATATACTCCTGCTTGTCATGGCTGCTCTGGCCAAACTGAGGGAAGGCGAGGCAGTCGATCAATTTGTAGGTGATGAAAGTGGTCTCGCGTGGCATGACACCGTAAAGCACCGTCCAAAGCAGCGCCACGCGGTAAGCGGCACGGTTGATCGAGCGCGTAACAGAGCAGCCATGGGATACGGACAAGCCAAATAAGCAGAGTGACTGGATCACGACAAACCTAAGAAAGAACAAACATGGTATGAACTGCTGTTTATCCGTCTCATGCTTGCAACTTACGCGCTTCGCAGTGTGTCAAAGCGGTTGGTGTTGGCCCAGCTCAGCAGAGCCGAAACAGCGTAGCCTGCATGCAGCATCATCAGAATAGCCGTAATTAAGAAAAAAATGCAATATGATCTTACCTGGGAAGAGATGACGGACTTCTTGTTGAGCATGTTCGATAAAAAGGAAGATGGACAACGCCTTGCCCGCTTTTCGCTGCGCGACCACACTGTCAGGGTACTTTTCCAAAAAGGCGACCGCTTGTTTATGATACGCCTGAGCCAGATCATACACAAGGCCAAGCAGGAAATAGGCATACAACGTGGTCAAGGCGACGGCAAGAACTGTCGTGTCTGTTGTGATTTGATGAAGCGACAATTTGTGTGCAATGCGCGGGAAGAGATCGCTTCGCAGGTAATTGCAATTCGCCAGGATGGGTATGGCGACTACGAGGAGAACGTGCAGCACTGCGATAAGACTTAGTAACATGATTCCAGCTACTATTTTACAGTAAAAAGAAGGTTGTCAGAAAGGAAAAAGAAAAGCACTTCTTCGCGTGCGCGCCCCCCGGCGAGCATGAACCTAAAATTCAGTCGTGTACCACGCGATCTCTCATTCAATCCGCAATATCGCTCAATTCCCTTTTGATGTCTCACCACTGGACCGAACCCGCACCATGATAAAGACCTTATTAACCGTACTCTTTCGTAGTCCAAAACCATGTAGCATCTACTATATACCTACATTGAGTAACAGCAGGACTGGCCACACTCCGTGTTCGTCGGGAACTTGATAGGGTTTGCTCATTCATGCAGGTTGGATGCGTCATTGCTTTGTTTTTTTTTTAGCCGTTTGTATATACATGAGAGTGAAATGTGACTACAACAGTGTCTTAGAGCTATCAATCAGGATATATACGCCGTAGTGGTTAGCCAGCTGTTGGACAGTGCCATACCATAGCGTTTGACGACCGTCAGACCGAGAGCTTGTGTTAGTCATCTCGCAGCCGAACTCCGGCAATGAAAGGGGAAAAGGACTCCTATATACTGTATATGCTTGAGACAGTATCTGGCTAAGATTTCGGCGATAGCATAGACAAATATAAGTATGTTTTTGCCAACGGGAGATTACGCAACCAAACTTGGTCGGGTCATATCCTCCGCCGAGGTTCGTATGGGTGACGAGCACCCCGTCATACCGATGGGAAAAACAAATTTTAGCAAGTCTAATAGCTTCTTTACTGTCCACCTTATGGACAAACGCATATGTTCAAAGCCTACATTTTACTTAGGATTTCACTTCATGGCCTCTGGATTAGCGGGGAACTGTTTGTTGTCAAAACGAAACATACTACGCGTTATAACTTTTATTTGCCCCCCCCCCAGCTACTTCACTGACTGCTTTTTACTCCAGCAGTTTGGTTCAGTGCATCGATGCTTATCTTGATGATCTCGCCCCATTTTCCTTAAAACAGCAGCATGTAGATACCTCCTCTTAGCTGTTACGGCTCAATAACCACATGTGGTTTGGCGAGACCAACTATGACACCCGGGCTCAACCAATCTTTCGCAGGTACATGTGTACTGCACACCATCTCATATAACAAAGCTTGGAACTGCTACCAAGGACACATCAGGATAGATTTTACGGCGAAACAATCCATAGCTGACCCTGTTGGTATAGTGGCGTGAGCTCTTCTGTAGTTATGTTCTTACCCATTTGTCTTCCGCTTGTGTACACGTGATGTGAGAGTTTCATTGATATATTATGAGTGAGGTTCGTAATGCGTCCGTACTACGTCGTATGTTTGCATCATGTCCATTGATCCTGTTCTTCCTTTTCTTTTTCTTTCCAATTGGCCACTGTTTATTTAAGGATAATCTTCGGTAGTGATCATAAAGTTTTATTGAATCTGTGTAAAAACTGGGTACACTCCGGCCCTGACCGGATCCATGCATACATGCCATGTCTAGACACGACTTGGCGTTTATGGTACATGTTATGTACGACATATGTGCTGGTGAACTCTGAATTAAAGGTGTGATGACGGAAACGCCATGTATACCATATAATACAGCAAGATAGAAGCCAGTAGCAGGTCCTGTGTGTATATATAGCATTACAGCAGAAATCGAAGACGTGTTCTTTCGGTTTACACCTATGTCATCTTGCCCCTGCTGCGTGTCAAAATATCAGATTTCATTACAGCTGGGATTAAGGTGTCTATTTCTGTCTCAAAAATAATTAAAAAAATAAGGCATGAACGCAGTCAGACATTGCATCCGGGCGGAAACAAGTTTTTCTATTCTATTATTGAATCCATAATGCCACTGTTGTGCTGCGGTAAAAAGATAAACCTCATGACCACCTTGTGGTACTTATCTACGGCAACAGAGGAAGATTATCATAGCCATAGCGTGTCGCGCTAAAAAGCGGTACAGCTCATTGGCTCCACCATTTGCTTTCTTTTTTCCCTTCTTTGCACCCTGTCCTCGGGGCAGTGGCCGCCTTCGCTTCGCTTATTAATGATTGGTTCCGCGGAGTCCCTGTTTGGCGACCGCGCACGTATGCAGTATGACCTCGCTTGGCTGGGCATTGTGAGAACAAACCATCGCCAAAGGCTTCCATTATTGTTATCTTTTTAGGGCATATGTAATCTGTGAAGTATACATGTACAGAAAAGGCGATAGAAACAATACATAGCTAAATGACGCAAAATGGAGAGGGCGCAGAAAAAGAGAGAATAAAAATAAATCATCGGATGGTACCATGCGTAACAAAATTGGCAGACAAAACAACGGTAAGCCATGGCAATGAAAAGCCATGTGAGACCCTACCAAATTGTTGCCCTGAGCAAGCCAAAAATATCTTTTTTTAAACACATTGTGCACCCATCCACTTCTTTTCGGCCGCCAGAAAAACAAAAACAATGGAATTCGAACCCATTGCTATGGTAAAAGGAAAAAAAAAGACATCCTGGGTGTGGACGTGCCATCCCTGGGATACGACAAACTGGTTTTAGATAATTACCATGCATAGATGCCGACGTACCGGTCAATGATAAAAAAATATGAGGCGCAGAATAAAAGCAAGTCAAAGAATCGGAGGCTGCCGCTTGTGACCCGAGCGCGGGGCAAGAGGGACTAGAGGGGGGGGGCACAAACTTTTTTTCTTTGCTGAGCACCAAAATAAGGGTCTTACACACTGCCTTTGAAACATAAAAAAAAATATGCATATAAAGAAACAAAGCATCTTCCTCCTGTTCTTGATTTTTTTCTTAGTTATCTTTTTTCTTCGCATTCTCATCCTCCATCTTTACCCATGAAGTCTATCTGTTGTCTCGTGGTGGCTCTTGCCTGCGTGTCTGCCGTACCTATCCCGCGTGATCAAGTCTGGGAAGACGAGGGCGGTAATATTATTGCTATCGCGACGTCTGACCCGCCCAGCAACAGCCGTGTTGAATCCAATCAATGGGTCGTCTCACCTCCTTCCGCTCATGCTTTCTCACACTATAATAACGTTGACAACGGCGACGACGACGACTATGACGACGACGACATCGACAGCGACAGCGACAGCGACGCTTTGCTGGATTCTGTGTCTTTCTTGTCAAGCGACAAACTCCAAGCTCTTCGCGACTTTGTCTGGTCTTGAACATCCTTATTTTTTTTTTTTTTTGATGGCTTTCCTTTGGACACTTGTATCATAGCATGACTCGTTCAATTCCTCCCTTCCTGATACCATTCCTTTTTTTTTTCCTGCATCTGGCATGCTGCCCCACCCCTTGCACATACGTACATACATTCACTCACACAATCCAACTAATTACTCGCATTGAAGTCTATAAACACCCATTTTATTGGTCGCCTTTTTTTTTTCTTTTCTTTTCTTTTATACAGTTCATCTTTTTTGCAGAATGAGCGGGAAGTATTGACAGATACACACAGAGAGAAAGAGAGGGGAGGAAGAGACAAAAGGGAGGGAGGGGTCAGACGGTTTCGGTAAAAATTAACCCTTAGAAAAGGGAGTCCCTACTGTTGAGCCGCTTTGGGGACGGGCAGGGTGTAGACCGCCTTGAGTTCATCGCCCTCTTTGACGTCCTTAATCATGTAGACGGAGACATCGTGGTTCTCTTTGTCAAACACCACGCGCACGTTGGCCTCTTCTTCCGAGTCGGCCTGGCCAAGGTATGTCGAGATCTTGTAAAGCGCGGCACCCACGCTCTGCTTGTCGGTCGGCGTCTTGCGCACATGCTCAGACGACTCCTGCATGAAAATTTTTTTGTTCGTCAGTTTTGATGCAGGAACTCAGCTCCTTTCCTATTTTCTTTACCTCCAATTCCAGCTCGGCCGACTCGGTATTGACGGCATAAGCATTGTAGAGCAGTTTGCCCTTGAGCATCAGGTAGATCTCGTTGGTCAGAAACTCAGAGATGCCCTGGACCTTCTCACCCAGGAGCTCCTTGAGCGTCTGAATTTCCTGAGTGGTCGCTTCAGTGGCGGCAGTGTCCAGGTAGCGGAAGCGATCCACGTGGTCCCACGAATTGTAAGACTTGTCGGAGGACACGCCAGACTTAGTGCGCTCGACCTCTTCAGCCACCATCGTGCTCAGGAATTTGGACACCATGTACGGGTACTTCAGATTTTTTTCCTTTGAGAACTGAAGGAAGGCAAGCTCCTTGTTGCCTTCCTCTTCCGCGCCGGCCTTGCTCTTGGAGCACAAATATTTGTGGTAGGCATCACTGGCAGCCGACTCGCATTCAGCGCTGCAAAACACGACCTCGCTGCAGTTTGCGCATGCCACCTTGTTTTCCTCCGTTACCTTGCGCAGGCAGTGGTTGCAGTACGAGCCCTTTATTGGACAGTTAGGCCTTTCTCTTTGTCTTTCATCTTGCCCTAGTCTTACCTCGAGCGCAGGATGCAGAGCAGATACAAGAGGACCCTCTGTGTATACGTGCTGGCCTTCGGTGAGAGCCACGTCGGCCACAAGACCGCGGCGCACAATGGGCTTGCCCTCGTCTGTCGTGCCAGCAGGCAGTTCGCCGAGCTTCACCTTGGTCTCCTTGGGAGGGAACTGCTCGTAGAAACCTTGCTGACGCTTGTGTTGCTATAGAAAAAGATATCCTCATGTCAGGGTCGAAACAAGTGGTATAAATCTCGTCGTAAGCTTCTACCTCGAGGGCCATGATGTTGACCACCATCTGGAAGACATATTCGGGAATCGTCTTCTGATAGACCATAATGAGCTCCATGGGCGCAGGATAGACCTTCATGGCTCTATAGAAGGGAAGCACGGCCTCATCATAGAACTGCTCGCCTGTCAAAAAGTAGTAGGAGGAATATGCATGAGCCGTTTAAGCCAACCCACCCAACCTCTCTTCCAATCTTACCCTTGCCACAGAGGGCTTCACCAGCCGCGACCTGGGTCATGAAGTACTCTTCCTTCTTCTCAGGTGTCTCGGGGAACGTGTCTTTGCTGACCTTGTCGAGAACAGTCTCGATCAGCTGTACTTTGGCCGCCTTCTCCGTCTCCTCTGCACTCTTAGCCGCCTTGGTCATCTTCTTTCGCTCACGTTCTTCTATATGTGAGCACGTCGCTTTCTACTAAAGCTGAATCAGAACTTACTGAGCTGCTTTCTGAAGGTGGGATCCGATCGTCTCTTTTGGTCAAAGTAGACAACATAACCCAGACCCGCCGCGGCGACCGCACCAGCAGTGAGGAGCGCGAGCGTCTGAGGCTTCATGCCGAGAATTGCTTGCTGATTGTCGCCAGGCATGGTGTCAGTGAAATAAAAAGAGAGAGAAACTGAAAGCGAAAGGCCTTTCCGTACCAAAAAACACGCTAGTTTCGCTTTACAGTGACTTGCTCTTTCAAAATGCGCAGATTGCCTTTTACAGAACAGAAATGGCTACAGTACTTACTCTACGTGTACAGTACCACTGTATCTTGTCGGGAAAAATTTGGCTTCTTGCTATCAACCGAATTCGCCTGACCCTGGCAGCATGCAGACAATACGTGTCCAACAACCTTCACAGAGTACATATCAGGCTTCACAACCCAATCTACGTGATCCGACCCATCCAACGAAATTGAGCACGTCGTATAGACGCGGGTCCGGCGACGTCTTGGTGGGCTTACCTACTTCAGCACTGTTGCAAGCGAAACACGAAAGACTGTCAGTAGTAAGAGGATGTAAGATGAAGAGATAGTCAAGAGTGGCTATGGTATAAAAGCGTATGCATCCCCTCCTAAACACATACTCTGTAGGTAACCAACCCTCATACAGTATAAATATCCACCATTATAATTAGCCTATGCAGGAACTTCGTAGAAACTATGTAGTATATACCGCACAGTTGGATGAGCATGGAATAGACGCTAATCTGAATGGTTTTCTTGTATCTTCTACATTGTTTGTTGTTAAGGAATAAGTCAGTTTCGGGCGGTACAGTATGTACTGTGTACAGGGGTACTTTGTTTCGACATTTGTCTTAGCACTTGTCAGAGCGTGGAACGAAACTTCGAACTGACTTCTGTGCCCGTGTTGCTAAATTGTGCTGAAGAGAGAAATTGGTAAAATAAGCATACTTCTAGTCTTGGTTTCACCGCACGTACAACCTTATATTTCCATGAATATTTTCCTGTAAGATCTCACATTATTTCACGGCATACGGGCCGGCCAAGACCCTTCTTAGCTGCGTTCGATCCTTTGGCAATCCTTTTCACTATCTTAGACACCCAGACTGCGTTTCTGCGCAGGATAATAGCTCTCATACTTTTTGGTCACTCTCACTTGGCAAAAGCAGGTAAGCTCAATGACTGCTTCCAGAAAATGCTCAGAAGTGAAACTATAGCATAGGAAAAAAAACAAGTTTATTTGTTTCCATTTGGCCTTGGTGGATATCTGAATCAGCAAGAGCGTGTGATCACGTGACAACGGACGTGCACGATTCTGCTATGGATCGAGGACATACGTTGTCTGTCAAGAATAGTAGAAATGGGACCTCCAGACGTGCACGAGACGTCCATGTCCAGTTGAAGTACATGGCAGTGATAAAATTGAATGGAATATAAGGCACACGCGTAAAACATTTATGCGGACGCGCGCGGGGTAGCCGAAAGGGATCATGACGCAAAAGCACCGAAAACGATCGTGATACTTTGCATATATAAAATAGTCGCGAGCGATCAGCTTCACCCAAACTATTATTTTTTTCTTCCAGTTTCCTTTCTTCCACGCTTACAATCCGCACAATGGCTCTTGCTCCTCAATTTGCCGGTACTCGCTCTGAAGTTTTCTTCATCTCTTTCTCATGACTCATTGTAAATATTTCGCTCGCGCAGGTCACCGCTTGGGCGCAGCTGCTGCTCCTCACACCCTCGAGGTTTATCTTGATTATGTCGTACGTACCTTTTTATAAATCAAAAAGACCCACTTTTGACCTCTGTGCCCCCTTTAGTGTCCCTTCTCGGCCAAGATCTACAAGCACATACGCGAGGTAGATACACTAGAAAATAAGAAAAAGCAGAGACGAGCACTTATGCTCACGTCACGATAACCGTATTTCTATTGCTTTGCTAGACTGTTTGGCCATTTGTTGAGGAGAAGTACCCCAACAAGGTGCAGCTGATCTTCCGTCAACAGGTTCAGCCATGGCACGCGTCGAGCACCCTCGTTCACGAAGCTGCTTTGGCCGTGGAGCAGATCGATGCTTCCAAATTCTATCCCTTTTCGGACGCGCTTTTTGCTCATCAGAAAGAGTATGTGAATGTCTTATAGTGTCATGTTTTCGCCTGGGTGGTACTCATGCTTTCATAGGTTCTTTGATGAGGCCGTGGAACTCAAGACGCGCCGTGACCTGGTGAAGCAAGTGTCCGAAATTGCTGGCTCTGTTGGCGTACCTGCTGACAAGGTCGAAGCACTTCTCCAAAACGGCACGGGTGAGGCCCAGAACAAGGGCAACGCCGTCTCGAACAATCTGAAGCTCGCCATCAAGCTTGGCCGTCAGACTGGCATTCACGTGAGCCCCACCGTTCTCTTTGATGGCCTGCAGGACAATGCAGTCTCCTCTAGCTGGGAGTTACCTCAATGGGAGGAGTACTTCCAGAGCAAGCTCTAAAATGTATACTCCAAATATGATATCAAAACATAAAAAAACTAAATTACTGTAAAGGTTGGGATGATGCTTTTGGTCCTGTCTCGCGCTTGCCTGTGTTTGTACCACATCACCGACCGCGTATTGAACACGAACGCGCATTGATTTTTACCATAATTTTATACCGGGTTTCCCCCTTTCTTGTCTTCCTTGCATTTCATATCCTATTTGCATTTCATATGGAACAACCCACTCAGCCGCCGCCCGCCGATCCGGGCATCAAACACTATACCATGGGAGGTGTCCGAGTCGAATTCCCCTTCAAGCCTTGTAAGCCTATCTTCCTTATTGTCCCCTCCCTGTTTAGATCCCTGATAGTCCCGAATAGATCAGGCACAGATTCAAATGATGGCCAAGGTCAGCTCATAATGTCGTCTTCCGCTATCGTGTGCTCATTCGCAAGTCTAGATCGTGCAAGCCCTCAAAAGCGGGAAGAATGCGCTTCTTGAAAGCCCTACAGGTTCGCCTTGCAACATGAATGATCGTTTGCTTAATAACCATCGCAGGTTCCGGTAAATCACTGGCGATTCTCTGCGCTGCGCTTGGTAATATATCGCTGCTTTCATCGTACATAGCATCTCATTAGTCCACTAGCCTGGAAAGACTACGAAGAGGAGCGTCTCAGCAAAGAATGGGCCGCCTTCAGCGAACTCTGCAATAATGAAGCCGAAGCCGAGAAAGCCAAAGAGGCCGAAGCAGCTCTACAATCCGCTCTCAAGCTCATCGAAGAAGCCCGGGCACTACAGGAAGGCAGAATGTCGTCTCCGCCAGTGCCTACGAAGCGACCTGAACCACCGAGCGACAAGGAGAACGGTGCAGAAGAGGACGATGATTTTCGCCACATACCATTGCCCCGTAAATTTCGTCGTATCAACCATTCAGATACTCCACAACCCGTCCTTCTTGACGAGGACGACGACAACGACGAAGAGGAACCTCGTGCACAGCGAGATCCTCCACTACAACCTAACCGGGCCAAAGTACCCAAGATCTATGTCGGCAGTCGAACGCAAGTTTGCATCTATCATCCTTTCAATACGCTTTATACTCACACTCTTTCTCTAGTCACAAGCAGCTATCTCAACTTATCAAAGAGCTCAAATCAAATACACGCTATCGACCAAGTGAGTAAAAATGTGTGGATTCTTTAAAACAGATACAAACGCTATGCTTTATCAGAAACATCTGTGCTTGGAAGTCGCGATCAGTATTGCAGTAAGTCGGCTGTGCACTAGCTTATATTGGATGTCAGCTGATTTCTATATAATCCAGTCAACAGCAAAATCATGGCAGCCAGCGACAGAACAGAGGCCTGGTGAGGAAAGGTTTTATTGTTAACGTATTCAGATGCTCACAGGTTCGCAGTAACGTTGCAATAGACAAACGATCCTGCATTTACAAACACAACATGAGGAAGCTTGCCTATCACAGTGCTTTGCGAGACTCTCCTATATTTGATATCGAAGACCTATGCCAATTGGGCAAGAAAACGAAAGGTAGGGATTTACTTGGAGAAAAGTAGCAGCATTGCTGAACCCAATATTAGGCTGCCCGTATTTTGCATCGCAGAAGGTGGCAGAGGTAGCCGACGTCGTTTTCTGCCCTTACAACTACATCATCGACCCAAGTGAGTTTTGCAAATACGGCGCTGACCGTAAACTAACACACTGGATCAGCTGTCCGAAAGTCCTTGGATATCAACATTAAAGACAGCGTCATTATTCTGGATGAAGGTTGGTCAGAAATATTATAGGCGAAACAGGTTGTCTTACCACGCTCCATAGCGCACAATATTGAAGATGCTGCACGACAGGCGGCGTCGTATGAGACAGCTGAGAGCGATTTGAAGATCATTATTGTCGAACTGGAGCAGATCCTGCGTAACAATAACAAGCACAAGGGGACCATAGCCACGGAGGGCCAATTGGTTGAAGCCCACCGCGTGCTGCATTATGTATGCGTCTCCTGCGAAAACGCACGTCTTGTTCATTTTTTCTTTTGTATAGCTCGTCGAAGCAATCCAACAGTGGTTAGCAAAAGCCGAAAGCTGCAACGTCGGTTATGAAGCAAAAGTGAAAATGTATGCGTGCTTCAGAATATCTCACAAAAGAAAAACTGACCCTCAGCTCTGGTTTTTAGCTGGTCGGGTCCCGACTTATTGAAGGAGCTTGCCTCTATGTCCATCACGGAGCATAACTTTATCAATTCCATCAAACCAATGTATGATCTCGCTGTCAAACACGCCGAAGAAGTTCGTAAAAAGGAACTGCAGAAGGAAGATCAAGGTGGTGGCCGTGGTGGTTTCGACGACGACGACGTTGGATTTAGTATGGACGACATGCAAGGTAGTGACGATGGCGCAGATGAGGACCACAGCAAAAAAAAGCGCCGCAAGCGCTCCTACATGTCGCTCAAGTCCATTCAAACACTGGGCGGTAAGTCTTTCGGCGAATGCTATCCGTCCGCTTATATTCAGTGTGTTTCGTACAGGTCTCATGGTCGTGCTAGGATATTTGTTCGATCCCGAACACAACTACGCAGAGGACTATCGTATGGCCCTTTTAAAGAATATCAGTCACGATCGGACCATGAGCAGAGGTATAAGGTTCCTGGAACAAGGATGGATATAACTGACTCTTGTACCTACAGAGTCACAATGGACATATAAAGTCGCGTTTTGGTGCCTTAACCCTGGAATCATCTTTCGAGATATCTCGGAAGCAGCGCATTCTGTCATATTAACTAGTGGCACGCTATCTCCCGTTAGTATTTGACCCGAAAACCGCTCTCATTTCCATTGAGCAAAAGCGCTAACAGTGTCTAGATGAACACATTTGCGTCTGAGCTGGAGACAGAGTTGTAAGTATCAAAGGAAGTCAGAACGCGTATTTCTGCTCACCCTGGAAGGTAGTCCTATCCGGCTGGAGGCGAATCATGTCATTGACAGATCACAGGTCTGGATCAGCTCACTTTCGTCAGGGTATGGAGGTACTGTCAGTGCCCACATATTATACTCATTCGATGCCTAGACCGTCTCACGTTCCTTATGTGGGCACATGGTCCAATCTCAACACGTGGGCTTATCAGGATGCTGTCGGCGATGCGGTGTGCAATATCGCAAACATCATTCCTTACGGCGTTCTTTGTTTCATGCCGTCCTACAGCTCCCTGGATAAAATGCTTGAGCGGTGGAAGGTCAGACAGGCACAATAAGGAGGACAAAACCGACTGAATGGATTTGCTATAGAATACCGGTGTCTACAAGAAACTAGCCAAGAAAAAATATATCTTTCGAGGTAAGTCACCGTGTCTTACTCACGACTTAAGCTAAATGACATGACTAGAACCAAATGGTCACAAATCCAAAGAAGTCTTTGAGGTATTGCTCAAGTCTTATTACCAGCGCATTCAAGAGGTCGAGAATGCCATTCATGAGAAGAGCGACGACCCCGAAAATGAAGATAGTAAGAAAGATGGAGCCCTTCTTTTCGCTGTCTACCGAGGCAAAGTGAGCGAGGGAATAGACTTTACCGACAACAACTGCCGTGCTGTTGTCAGTCTCGGAATCCCGTTTCCCAACTAGTAAGTTTATGTCAAAGAAGTCTATCATGTGAACAGACATACTCAACAGACTATGTACAGCAAGGATCAATTGGTGGAACTAAAGCGCGAATACAATACTCAGAGAAAGAAGCGAGGTGACCTTGTTCTCGATGGCCATGAGTGGTATCGCACCCAGGCGTTCCGAGGTAAGTAGAAAAAAAAATAGTGCGAGTGATTTGCTCATTTTCCTTTTGTGAACAATCAGCCATGAATCAGGCCTTAGGAAGATGCATACGCCATTCTAAAGACTGGGGTGCCGTAATATTACTCGAATCCCGCCTTGCCCAAGCCCAGAACAAAGACCAACTCTCGAAATGGGTGAGACCCCTCTGCGTGGACCGTACCGATTTTAACAGCGCCATGATGGACCTGACTCTCTTTTCCGAGCAGCAACAGCAAAGGCAGCTATAGCTCTCTCCTCCTTTCTCCCGCCACCACTTGCATTCCTTAACAAAACATCCTTCATCTCACCTGCTGCCTATATTATCGCATTCATCACATCTAGAAGCATATCATCCATTCTATAAAATACATCATAATGCTATCACCCTGTACATCATCGCACTCCTACTATTTCTTCTTGACATACTCTGGTCGCGGGGCTCCAACTGCTGAGTGGGTCAATATTGTTCCTCTCCTTCCAGCAGCATCTGCTCTAAAATCAAACCGGTTGGCGGCCTGGAAAGCATGCGGCCATTATTTCAGGCTGGTCCAGCGGTCTACAACATTTGAAAGAGGTTGAGCATGGTATATAACACTTTCATATCCCAATAGCTCCACCAGTTTGGTTTAATGGTGGCCTTGGTGTACAGTAGCCGCGCGGATAAGTTATACCCAGATAAGTTATATTCTGGCCTAAGTTATTTTTTTCCAGTCTCTCGAGGTGTGATTCACCCGCACAGCTACGCCCAGATAGGTTATATTCTGGCCTTAGTTATCTTTCTTTGATCTCCCGAGCGTATAACTTATCCGCGCGGCTACTGTATCTCGCCGCTCGGGCATGCCGGTGTATCCTCTTCCCCTTTGTTCACTAGAATGTTAATGTGCATGTTTTCAGAGGGGATAGAGTTGCACATGCCGCGCTCACGCACTCAAGTCCGAAACGTAGCCCCGAAATCTGCGACTGGGTAAAGGGAAACGTGCTGCATATGGTTTTAGTTATATATCACTGCGGGGATGCACAATTTACACCCGTTCTTATCAGGGTGAATACAACACCGCATATGCACAAAATCCAACCGCTTGTTCGTTCATCCTGCATGTGTATAGAGCGAAGGGTGAACTTGACTTGTACATTGTTAGGGCAGAAAATCCAGGGTGTTTGACGACGCTGACTTGTCGAGTTCGGCTACATGCTTCACAGAAACTCGAGAATTATTTGTTAAGAGAAGGTATCGATTCTGAAGTATACGAGTCAGTAGAGAGCGTTGCGGAGAGCCACATGTATTCTAGCACTCTACACTATTATGGATAGGCCACATGGTCCACATGTATTTAGTCCTGCTTTCTACTGGCTCTTCGCTTGCGCGATGGGGATCTCATGGGTATACTGCTGCCAGTTATATCTCATTAGACCATCTGATAGACAGATAGAGAAAGCTATTACTTTCTGATCTTATACGGACTCTACAGCCGATTTGAGGTCACAGTTGAGCAGCTACGCAGCTAAGACAGTCAGGAATAGTTTACCTCCGCCATTTGAGAGTGTAAGTCTATGTCAACATCAGAGAAAACCCAATGATGACTATCCGCCAGAAGGTACGGATAAAAGCATGCCCGAGTGAAGCGACTCAAAATATGGAAGAGAAGGACTAAAGAGGCAGACTTGGTCCAAGAAAAAGGACAAGATTCTCATCCAGCAGCTGGAACAGTCCGCTTTCCTTCGCGCTTCACGCTATTAACGATATGGCCGGGGCTCCATGATAAGGCTCTTCACTGCTGTCTTCATATCTACACCAAGGGCATTGACAACGGTCACCTTTACACTTTCACCATAACACTGTCCTCCTGTGCCGCCTGCGGCTTACTTTAACGCTGGCAAAACCTCGCACAACAAATCCTGGTGGCGTTGCCTCAGTCTAAAATCTTGTGTGCTCTACGCCTGCTGCAGCTATCTAGGCTCATAATCATACGCCATTCTTTTCCTTTCTCCTCAGGATTAAAACTAGAGCTGAAAACACCTATGTATGATACAGGAAAAGTCGGAAAACGGAAACGAGGGAATAGATGGACACCGGGGAGCGTCTGGGAGAAAAGTGATGAGCGAGCCTCTCCGAATGCCAGCATCAACGTCTGTCAGCCGCAGAACTTGTACTCTCTACGCTCTCCTATCTCTTTCAACTTTAATGGGACAATGAAGTTCATTTACATCAGGTAACTTCAATTGGCTATAATTATCTGAGCAAGGGAAAGGAAATATTGCATCCGATAATGGTGATGTGAGGAGAGTCTGCGCGTAGTGTATCGTGAGGGCGTTAGGGACGATGGAACTATTATTGACCAAGTGTCAGACCAATGTTTCGTTTTTTGTTTCATTTAGGCTCGATTAATTCGGTTGGGTGCGTGGGACACCGGTTCGTTTCGTGGCCCCACAGCGTCTCATGTACGTTGGATAAAGAGAACATACTATTAAGATGCGATTCGGACAGATAATCACATCGCTTTTGCAACACGACAACTCCGGATGCAGATCTACGTTCAAAGATAAATTCAGCATTATCAACGTAAGCTGCAAGCGCGAATAACAGAGAGACACATACAATAGCATGTTGAAATGCATGTCAAGATCGCGTTCTTCCTTTTCCAAGTCCTCCAGACATCTTTGGCAATACTGGTAGAACCTCTCCGAGATATCGACACCATCAAGTAGCCATTTGCAGACGGCACGATTGGATCCCCAATATTGCTAAACATAGAATAAGATACCGAGTTCTTCTCCGTGCTCAGCTTTGACAAACGAAGAAAAGCATTACCTATGGACATGTTGCTCCAATGCATGATAGGCGAGAGCTTGTTTTGTTTCATAAGGACGACCACACGAATTGCAGCAGAACATGACGGCCGCGTCGGGGTACTGCGCGGCTTTCGCGTCATCGTACATGAAAATGTTCTTGGCATTTCTGACACCGGTGGGTCTCGACGGCACAGACAACATGTGAACGCCGGAAATGTGCACACGAGCCTTGTGTACACTTGTAAAGTGCTTTGGGCAGAAAGGGCACTTGGGTTTCAGCTGCATTGTCGTCAATTGAGGAGAGATGGAAGAGAAAGGTGCAGGACAATAAAAAAGAAAAAGAATCGGCGGGGTCTATTTTTTTGCATAAAAAGTACACAGTCAGCGCACAAAAAAAAAAAAAAAAAAAAAGAAAAGAAAAATTAGGTGTACACGAGGTTAACATAATACGTAACCCGCGCTGATGGGCTTACGACCGTCCAGCTTTATTCTCAATGATACGACCCACGGGTCCATCCTCGAGGGAGCAAGACGTGCTTCAAGGCAATTTGACATGCAAAGCGTGCAAAAGCGGGTTTCATACAGAAACACTTACTTGACCAAGCAAGCGAGGCAACATTGTGCCCTTGCTCATATAGAAGCAGGCCAACATTCTCAGAGGCACGTAACTCAACAGCAATTGTTGGTTGTAGGCTGCACTACTTGGGCCCATGGATATCAGTCAGTCGCGCATCAGAGGTTTACATCAGACGCGATTTTGGGTCGTCTCCTCTACAATGTAAACTAGAGACTGTTCTTCTCCCGCGATATCAGAAATGACCATCGGCGGGTTTGCAGCTCTCCAGACTATGATATGCTTTATCGAGCCACGAGAAGTCCTCATGCCGGGAGACCAGCATCAGCACAACTTCTTTTTTCTCATAGTGTGAAGGTGTCAAGTCATTCCGAGCACCTTCAGCGGACAGGTTACACACACTTTCCTTTTACATCCATTTGCTGACTCTTCTTTTGTTGACTCATCGTCCCCTCTTTATTATTTATTCTACTGTACCAACCTCATACTGTATCATATCTTTGTTCGATCTTTATACTTCAAAAGATAGCATTACTATCCAAATAGTTTTTTGTATCCAATAAACTAGTCTATTGCAGACTGACAAAAGCAAAGCTACCTTCAAGCTTGATCTGTGCTTTGGCTCTGTTAAAATCGCCTACTCCACCGACAACACAAGCCGCCCCTTTTTATTTCCTTCCACACACACACACACACACATACACATACGCACACATACACGAGGCGCAACGCTCCTCTGGCTTATTCTCTCAACTCGTATAATCAAGAGACGCATATCCTCTTTGAATCCCTTGGTGTTCATTTATGAATTGTATACAGTATCTACCTATTCTTTTCACCAAGCCGACCGCCACAGCAGGTTAACATGGATATCGACATTTTACTCTGACGACCAGATTAACCCGTCCCACCTCTCACCTGGTACTTCAGGAAAGGGCCAGTAAAGGCTGACTCGGTACTCAGGTGTAAAAGGGAAACCGGGTTAACCTGGTCCCGGTTTAGCTGCATAGCAGGTTAACCTGGCCCCGGTGCAGCTGCAGAGCCGGTTAAAAAAAGAAAAAAAAGCTGGTCTCGGTTTAGCTGCATGGCAGGTTAACATGGTCCCGGTTTAGCAGGGGAACCGGTTAACCTGGTCTCGGTTTAGCAGGAGAGCCGGTTAACCTGGTCCCGGTTTAGCAGGGGAACCGGTTAACCTGGTCTCGGTTTAGCAGGGGAACCGGTTAACCTGGCCCCGGTTTAGCAGGAGAGCCGGTTAACCTGGCCCCGGTTTAGCAGGAGAGCCGGTTAACCTGGCCCCGGTTTAGCAGGGGAACCGGTTAACCTGGCCCCGGTTTAGCAGGAGAGCCGGTTAACCTGGCCCCGGTTTAGCAGGGGAACCGGTTAACCTGG